>SNQJ01S0014896.1:190798-209144 GCA_010110895.2 Picea sitchensis | reverse complement strand
AGAAGTGGGTTAACCCTAAAATAAGGAAAGTGGGTTAAGATGGTTAAAAGGTAACCCCTTGAGGAAGCTACATGAAAGTATAAATAAGAGGAAAGGCTCTCTCATTTTAATCACACTTGAGCATATTGAATATCTACAAGTGAATGAGGTAACCAAAGGATATCTAAGCCAAATTTCAAAGGGAAGGTGAAGTAAAGAAGGCCAAAATTCAAGGGAGGATAAATTCTTTTGATGATGCTTTCTAAGGTATGTTATTTATAGGTCATCTCACCATTTTCACAATAACTTTTTCTCTAGAATGATTCAGACCGTGAAATTAGGAGGAAGTTGCGGAAACATATCCAAGTAGTTGTGATACAAATTTCAGCTTGTGGTTCGTTGTATTTTTGGAGTTACATGCAGTGGAAAATAGGGTTTGTGGCTAGTCCTGAAACTAGTCTAAAACAGGTGTTTCGCGTAAAAACGTCATAACTTCTTCATAATAGATCCAAATTCAGAAATACCAAATGTATTGGTTAGAGTATAGTCTGTAGCATTCATGTACAATTTTCAGATCCATACAACAAATATTCAGTGCGGGGCACGCTCTACAACTTTTCTCTCTAGAATAAGCTAGAATTCAATAAGGTATGCCATTTTTGCTATAACTCCTTTTCTGAGAGGATACAAGTAGTGAAATATGGAGGAATTGCATAAAAGACACTGGAGAACATTGTGTACCATTTTCAGATCTTTATTCATTACAAGTACATAGTTATGATTATTGCAAGTTAGGGTTTTTGACTAATCCAAAATTAGTCATGTGAGACTAAAGTAAAGTTTGTTGAAAATGCTAGTCTCTTGTTGTTAAAGTTAAGGAAGGTTTGTAGGTATGTGATCATATACACCAAGTATGTTATAGATTTACAAATCATATTTGGATGATGAAATTGATGAGAGATTTTGGTTGAGGTACATGTTGGGTACATGGTTGAGACAAGTAGTTGATGAGTTGGCAAATACATGAGTGTTGATAGGAAAAAATGACCATCCATCAACTGGAAGAGCGAGTCCAGTCTGGGGTTGTCTAAATAACCCAAGCTGTTTGGTATGACTCATTTCGATGGGTTTAATGGCTCCGTTAGCCAATCTAAAAGTCCTAGAAGAAACAAATAAAAGAACTAACTATTAACTAACCACTTATATATATGTACATATGTATATATAACTATTGTAGATAGTATTTAAATAACAGATTTGCTTATCTTATTTATGTACATGATATACACGTTGCAATTTTTAATCTAAACTCACGAAAATCAATGTGAAAAATGTCTGCTTTAAAGAAGTAGATAAATAAAGCACATAAAATATGTTTTTGCTTTCTCTTAATAAATCTAAACTAATAAGAAAAAATACTATGAAACATAAACATGTGGGTAGTCAAAATCCAAACCATATATTTGCATTTCAGTGATGAATAAACGACAGAAAAACAGAAATGAGCTAACCTGTTAGCGAGCTAATAATATGCATCAAAACATCTGTACGATTGGAGAACATCCAACCACCTTGTCCAAGAGGAAAACCTGCAATGCACCTTAAATCTATTCTGAATAAATGTAGAACGATTGTGTTAGCAGTTGAGTTTTAATAACAGACAGAGTGATACAAATGGTTACTGTGATATTATGATTGCAAGCTATTACATTGAGAAAAATCTGATAGCAACAACTTTGCATTAATCTTTCAGCAAAAATTAAAGAGAAGTCATGTCATTTAAGCTGAATAGATGATCACACTGTTAATATCTGAAGCATCATATATGGACAACATTTATAAAGGAATTATCTCAAAACATAATAAATCATGAAGACTAAAGCTATCAAAACCTATTATCATATCAGGATAAACAAAACTTAAACAAAGACACCATCCACAAGAAGCTAAAGTTGTAATGTGTATTGTTGTTCCATTCAAGTCTATGAATTAATCGTCCACCTTCAGCCCCAGGCTAATATGTCTTCATTACAAAAATCTGAAGTATTTAAAGAGTTCAAGAAAACTAAGCATCCTCTTTTCTAAGATAGAATCAAATCCCAGGATGATTTACTAATTACAAAAATAGAGGGTAATAAACCCCTCAATATCAAACTGTATCTCTTAGGATTATAAAAAGTGTGTTTCTATTTACAAAATGAGCCAAAGAAATGGTTAATAACCCTAGAAATGATTCATCTCATTAGATCACCATAAGTTGCATGATATACTGAAAGGAAAAACAAAATAAAGAAATTTAGATATTAATTTAACCAACATTTTCCAAAATTTCGAATGAGAACAGACTGGCTACAAAATCTGTTGATTCTGTAGCTAGTCTTATTTTAAACAACAAAAATCTAATTGAATCTATATTAATAGAAAAAATAAATAAAAACACAACTAAGATAAAAACAATTCTTTACCTCTCGTCTGAATGCTAAATTCGAATCATAAGACTTTAGAGTTAATCATAGCTTTGACACACTCAACATTTTTTATCATTATATTTCCAGTTCTTTTCAAGAGTTTCCCTTGCCTTTGTGCACTGAACTTGAGTCTATGGTTTTCACTCGTTAATGAGTCAATCTAAGCTGTGAGGGTCTGGATCTTCACTTGAAGGGATGGGACATCTGTGTATTACTTGTCTATCCAAAATAAGCACACCTCACACTGTGGATCTGGAACAGTTGATTGAGGAGACATAAGACTATGCGTCTAAACGCTTCCACTATCTACCGTGGGTTTTTGACTGAGTTTTATCCCTAGGAAATTTTTGTTATGTTTTAGGCATGGTGGCAGATTATCTACAAAATCGTAGGTCTGATTGGGAACCGATTTATGGTAAGTTGGATCCTCCTCCTCCAAGAACTTGTCGATCTCGGAATCGGAGCTCTCATGGACCTCAATCGCTTTGATCGAGATCACATGAGCTCTCGTTTTATTCTGTAAACTCCTTGAGATTAATCTTCCATCTCTTTTGTTAACAAACCCTAAGTCTGGATTCTTCTTGGACAATTTGTTTGAGTGTTTATTGTCATTCTTTGCCATGGTATTAGGGCACACATCCTTCTCATGCTCAGGAGATTCAATGATCCTAGGATCAACATCCTTCAACTCAAACATAGGCTCATCGAGCGCGGCCCTATCAAAGGGTTCTTTGGATAATAAAACTGGTCTATCACTGGAAAGGATAGGGGGTTTTTCGATCATAGGCTTATCAACTGCAGGAACCTCTGTAGGGTTGGATGTTACAAAGCCATTGCGAGATAGGAAAGTATCCCAATCATCACCCTGCAACTTCAAATGATGGACTAACAACATCTTAATCAACCCATGGTGGAAGAAACTGGTATTCAAACTCTGTCTTTTATACCTCTTAGCCATTTTATATAAACTTCTCAATAAGTAAAATGGCATGTTCAACTGGAAACCAATGAAATTCATTAACATTCTTATGTGGTAAAGAAAAACGAGGCTGAAGTGACCCTCACATGTAATGAACTATATTAAGATTGCCAATAAACCGTGCCACCTAGTCTTTAACAAAG
The DNA here is from genome assembly GCA_010110895.2 of Picea sitchensis. Taxonomy (NCBI): domain Eukaryota; kingdom Viridiplantae; phylum Streptophyta; class Pinopsida; order Pinales; family Pinaceae; genus Picea; species Picea sitchensis. The sequence goes on along the minus strand of SNQJ01S0014896.1, from coordinate 205,575 downwards.
ATATAGGTATACCTTTATCACAACACTCAATTTTCTGAGAGGTAACGAACAAAATCCAGGGCACCTCCTCCAATTTGGAATTCTTAAACCATTTATGCCCATTAAGTGGAAGACCTGTTGCCTAGCTCAAAAATTCCTTGGTGATTTCGATTTGAAAATCACCTACTTTGGCTCGACAGCCATCAAAAGAGAGGGAGAACTCCCAGGCTTTTTGCAAGTTGTAACCTTGAAAATTCTTGATAAACTCAAGCCAACCTTGACTCTTGAGGTCTTCACTTGTGTTTTCATACAAAAGTAGGGTTGGTGAGCCATTTGGTTCAACACGGACGACAGGGGCCATATTGATTTAGACAAGCAGTCACGAAGGTAGACATAAATCATTGTAAGCATGAAGGATTTCATAAAACATAAAGAACCAGGGAAAAAACCAAGGAAATAAAACCCACTATTACCCTTGCATGATTAAATGAAGGAATGAGGGGTTTCATATGAAGATCGGGCATTTTGTGTAATGAATTGCCAAGAGTACAGAACGAAACCCAAGACTTAACTTGAAATGATGGACCTGTCGATTTTAGACTGCCACCTCCAACAAAGTATAGGGTACGACCGATTGCATTCAAATTTCAACATTGTGCAAAGGGTGGAGTTGATTTCTAAGGTTAGGAGAAGAGATGTTTTGCAAACCAAAGCATAATGAAAAGAAAAGGTCTACCAAGAATCATAACGAAATGTAAATATAGTCTAGTTGCATTTGATGCTTGGTGTATTAACAAAAACTCAAGGTATATCTCATAATTGAATGAGTGACAAATTTTTTATTGATATATGGTAGACTTCAAAGCAATCAATATTCATCAAAATACTTGTAAGAATATCAACCCTTCTTGGGACATAAACCTTAGATACATTTCACATCATGATCATAATGCTTCATTCATGCTTTCAGTCATGAACGAAGCATGAAAACGAGAACTGGTAATAATAATAAAAAAACTTTTCATAGTCGAAAACTCAACTTTCAAGTAACAATGTTCATGTGATAAAGCATAGGCAACAATGGAAAATTGTTATTTTTCGCTTTAAAAGGTGAAAATATGTAGGGCTGCCAACAATGGCGACTTGCTGGGAGAAGCAGTTATCTCTGCATTACAGACGAGTTCATGTTAGGACTTCTTAGAAATATTATAGATCAAAAATTAGTTGAAGGACATCAAGCATCCCAATAATCGTTACACCATCCAACTTTAGATATCTTCCCGTTTAAATGAAATTTGGTAACAAATTTTAAAAATGAGAGCAACGATGTTCAATTTAATGGATTCGATACTGTTGATAGGGCCAATGTTGCTAGCAAGCGTCCATAGCTTCGGCAGGGATGTCAATTAACCCACTCTGATGCCCCTACCCTATCCAAGAAATTCAATTCAGAATAAAAGACACTTATAACCAATATCAAAATTTTATACCTGATAATTTCCTTGAACCCAACATTGCTTCACTACTAGAAAGCCTGTTCAGCACCCCAACGAAGTTGTCTTGGCATCATGCATGCATTTACCCAATACCAGTAGACCTTCTCAATATCCCGATGGGTTTACAAACACTTCCCACAACTCTTGAAATATTTTTTACAAATATGGTATAACTTAAAAGATGTTCAGAAGAGCGGGGTGATGCTGAAAATTCTGGTTTTCAAAACACTTGTTATTTTCCAGCCTTTAATTTTCCTCTTGATAACCTTCTTTATGATCTGAAAATAGTTTACTGATGAAAATAAATTTTCAAGGATAGGAAGGCATCCTTGAATTGCTTTCTTTAAAAGAAGGGACAACGTAAAGAGTTTTTTAATGATAATCATGTCTGCTCATAATTATAAAGTGAAACCATGAAATCTATTCTAAACAAAAAAACTTTAACTAGTCTGTGTTTCAGAAAATCACATCAATTGATGCTCTTACAGACCTTGACTGTTGTTTTAAGATGAGGCATTCTGGTTTCCTTCCTTGAACTAAACCGTGATACAGGCATGTTTTTACCAGAAAGCAACAAAAAAACAAACAAAATGAAAAAGAACCAAAAACCAGAAAAAAAAAACAAATCAAAACATGAAAAATTATGTACAAAGGTGCATTTGGAAAAATCAAGAAAAATACCTTTTGAGAGCTTGGCCATTCACCGGGAAGGTGTCTAGATGTCCCTCTAATTTCTGTAGGTGGAAGGAGCTAGGACCTAGTTTTTCAGTGATTATGAAAGGCCCCAACCACAGGTTCTGGAACTTGGTGTGTTCCCCTTTTCCCTCGTGAGGTTTATCCCATTTGAGAACCAAGTCCCCTACCTAGAAGTTCATATCTGAAGCAAAGTTTGAATCGAACCAACTTTTAACAATATGTTGATGCTGATCCAATCCTTCTTTTGCTTGTGCTCTTACTTCCTCTAATTTCAGCAAAGAATTAATCCGAATTTCAAGAGGAGGACAATCCTCCTCCTGAACTTTCTGTGATAATTGTAGAGAGGGGAGCAGAACATGAGGGGGAAGAATTTCTTCTCTTTCATAGACGAGAAAAAAAGGAGAATTAGAAACTATGGTTTTCAAAGTCACCCTATGAGCCCAAAGTGCATTAAAAAGCATGTTGTGCCAGTTTTTGTGGTTTTCGGAAACTGTCCTCTTGATGATTTTGATGAGGATTTTGTTTGTTGATTCTGTTAGGTCATTGCCTTGGGGGTAATAGCTAGCAAAATATTTTAGTTTGATCCCTTTTTCTAAAGAAAAAACACTCATATCAAGGGACGATAATTAATAAGCATTATCGAAGACCAAACATTCAGGAACACTGAATCTAGTAATAATATTCGTGTTGAGAAAAGATATTACCTGGTTGGTGTTCACTAGCTTCAGTGGTGCAGCCTCAGACCATCTGGTAAAATAATCCATTGTTGTTATGATGTATTTATGTTGTTGTGAAGAAGTGGGTTTAATTGGCCCTATGATGTTGAGACCCCACTGCTATCAAGGTGAATCTACCGAAATAGGCTGCAACGGGAATGCTGCCTTTTTTACTTGTCCAACAACCTTTTGGCAGATTATGCATTTACGAAATAATGCATGGGCATCTTTGAACAACATGGGTCAATAGTACCCAGCCCTTAATACCTTGTGAGCAGTGGTGTCTCCACCAAAATTCCCACTAACTTCACCTACATGTAGTTCAAATAATACTTTGTCTGCTTCATCTCTTTCCAAACAACGCATGAGAACACTATCAAAATTCTTACGGAATAATATGTTATTCACCAACTGGAAAGATGCAGATTTTAATCTTAATGCTCTTCTCTTTTTTGGATCAAGATGGCGAGGGGCAGAACCATGGGTTAGATAAAACTTAATATCATCAAACCAAGAATTAGCAACAACTTGTGTACAACAGATCTGATTTTCATTATGTTGATTAACAGTTGGGACATTAGTTTGACTCTGTTGTTCTTCAACCGAATCGACCACTAGTTTGCAGAGACCTTGACCTCTGAAAATTTGTGCGGGGGTAATTTCGAGGTCATACTCTTGTAATGATGTCATCCATTTTTCCTTTTTTTCTCCCAATTCCTTTTTCACTAATAAGTTTCTAACAGCGCGATAAGGCACAATGAATTTAGTTCTAGATTTCAACAAATAGGATCGGAAATGCTTAACCACTTTGAAAACTGCATAAGCCTGTTGATCTACAACTGGGTAATTAATCTCTACCCCTTTGAATGCTGAGCTCATGAAAGCGATGGGTATTTCAATATTTTCATCATTCGTTTGGGTTAAGACAACTGCATATGATCGGTCGGAAGAAAAAGTGTAAAGAGTGAAATCTTGCGAGAAATCGGAACTCATCAAAGAAGGGGCCTCCACTATGGATTTTTTGATGGAATCAAAGGCTTGGTTTTCTTGCGGTCCCCAATGATACTGAATGTCCTTTTTGATTAAATTCTGCAAAGGCCTTACCATTTCTATGAAACTTGGGACAAACCTTCTAAAAAAGTTAATCTTACCTAAAAATGACTACATGGCTTTTTTGGAAGCGGGAGGGAAAAGTTTAACAATATCTTGGGTTCTTTTGGGGTCGATAATCATTCCATATTTGGATACTATGAACCCAAGTAGTTTGCCTTGCTCAACTGCAAAGACTGATTTCTTAGGGTTAAGAGATATGCCATGTTTGCGGCATCATTCTAGGATGACCCTAAGGTGAGACAAATGATCTTTCTTATTTTTTGAAAAAACGGTTACGTCATCAAGATAGACTGCTACGGATTGATTTAGGAGACCACGAAAAGCGATTTCCATTGCTCTTTGGAAAGTGACCCCGGCATTTATAAGCCCAAAAGACATCTTCCTGTAGGCATAAGTACCCCACAGGGTATGAAAAATGGTTTTGAGTTGATCCGGGGGAGACATGAGGACTTGGTTGTATCCTGAAAAACCATCTAGTAGTGATAGTGTTTCGGAACCAGAAAATTGTTGAAGTATATGTTCCATTGGAGGAACTGGATAATTATCTTTTTCTGACGTTCGGTTTAGATTGCGAAAGTTGACACAGAGTTGGATTTCGCCACTTTTCTTCCTTACATGGACAAGATTAGATACCCATTGTGTGTGTCTCACTGGGAAAATTATCTTTGCATTCAATAACTTATTTAGTTCTTTCTTGACAGTGGGTTCCAACTTAGGGTGCATCTTCCTTAGATTTTGTTGAAAAGGTTGGGTCTGAGGTTTCATGGGAATGACATGTTGTATGATATTAGGATCAAATGTTTTTAAATCATCATATGTCCAAGAAAAGATGTCTTTGAATTCTTTAAATAATTTTATAAAGGCAGATCATTCTTGCTCAGAGCACCCCATTCCCAAATTAATGTTCTGCGAGTTTTCTTTGGTCCCTAAGTTGATTATTTCATAAATCAAAGAAGAACTATTCGTTTTACAATTTACAGACCCTCTAAATTTATCATGCAGATCATAAAATTTTTCTAGTCTTACAACAACTCTAGGGATAGAATTTACCAGATCGGTTGTCGATTCAAGAGATCTAGGATCTAATATTACCGTGAAGTTGCAGAGGTTTTCATCGTGAATGCCTTCATTAATAATCGAACCTTGGAAAGTGTCTTCCATGTGCAAGAAGTTGATGATCGTTGAATACTCTCCAATTGGTGATGTTGTCTGGGATTGACGGCCTGAATAATAATTCAATCGAAAATGCATTTGGAGAAAGGCCTTTTGCGAGCAAAAGTTTAGAAGTGACATTAGCTAACAAATCAGCCTATGAATTACTTAATCTAGGAATGGAATTGATGTTAAATGCTGAAAATTTTCGCATCAGACTCCATACCTCGGTTTGGTAACTTTTCAGATGTGGGGACAGGCAATGAATGGAATTTCTTACCTGCCTGACCACAATTTCTGAATCACCAAAAACTATTAATTTGTTGGCGTCCATATCCAAAGATTTTTTAAGCCCTTGCAGGAGTGCTTCATATTCGATGATGTTATTAGTGCACTCGAACTCTAATTGACAGGCGATGAAAGTATTATTACCTGTGGGGTCGATGAACACACATCCTGCATTGACTCCTTCTTTGGATTTGGATCTGTCGAAGTATAGTGACCATATCTGATCTTCTTTAGCAGCGTTTGACACATTCGGAAAAGATGGTGACTGTGTACAAGTAATGAGTTATGATCCTTGCCCAGGATCGATGATGGGGGAAATTTCAGTGACAAAATCACCGAAGGAGGTGTTCATTCCCTACATTTCAAGTGAAATAGCAGATGCAGTAAAAGGCTCATTTGGATCATTTAGATCTGTAACGATGTGTTTGAGATAACGTTCGCGAATAATCCTAATTCTATTTGGCTGTCTATTTTCTGGTAGCTACAAATGCGACCAATTTGTTGCAAAGTATCCATGTAGCTATTCAGACCAATCCCTGCTTAAGAACAAACCATAGACTTCAGGTATGTCAACAACAATGATATCAATGATTTTGTGAACTTTAGTATTAGAAGAAAGCCTAACGAGTACATTCTTTAGTTCACCAATTACCTTAACATTCGATCGATCGAGCTGAGTTATTTTAAGATTAGAAGGTTGAACTTCAGCATTGATTTTTTGGCAAACAGACAAAGGCATCACATTGGATGATGCGTCGGAAGCTACCATGCAATTATGTACATTTCTATTGAAAATTTCAAAAGTTAATAAAAAAGGTGGGACATTTTTGCGAGTATTAGCAACAGAATTCTGCTGATTTTTAGTCATTGTCCCTAAAATTACTTTATCTACACTTGAAATAGTTTTTCCAGTGAGCTCCCTTTTATCTAAGGGTTCAGGTGTTGTTTTAGCAGGGACCTTTTGAGTTGTTTTAGGACTGATTTCTGCATTTTTCTTGCTATTCATATTGTTGTTTTTATTGTTTTCTGCAATGTTCTGAAGCATTTTTTGCATAAGAAAAGAAAACTTCAAAAGTTCATAAACAGAAATATTAGCTCTAAGTTTCTTTAGGTCTTCGATCAAATAATATTCTAAATTTAGGGTTGCTAAATTTTGTTTGTTTCAGTTTGTTTAAATTGTTTCAGAGGCAAATTATGATACAAAAAAGGAGGGTATCCTCGTCTGCCTGGAAGGAAACCAGACCAGGGGTTACCGAGTTGCACTTGCTAATAATTATGAGGGGTGGAGCTGGTCTGCCACCAAGGGAAACCAGACCAGTCCTACCATATTTAGTTTACAAAAGATAAACATCACATACATAAAGAAGAAGCTGAAACATCCCCTTAGACTAGAATGGGTAGTGGGTCCGAACTAACCTGACAAGCCTGGCATAACTTCCATTAGACTAACAATTCCTTAGTCTAGGATGATGAAATGTTTCTTTCCCCCATCCTCCTGGCTCTTGTTCTCATCCTTCTGTGAAATCATGAGAGTCTTCCTGATATGAGTTGGTGCACCATGTCCATCTGTCGGCGTGATGTCCATGTGATGGATGCAACACAGATAGAGGTGGAACTAAGCAGCCAACTGCTCCATCTTGTATTTTTTATCCTTATCTACCTCAACTAATAGTTTGGTGATGGTTTCCAAACTACTGAGGTGACTCAGGATCTCTTACAACTTTTTCTTTCTACCCTTGTTTTCCTCCTGTCTGGAATCTTCCATTTTTGAGCTCACTTTTCCGATCATCATTTTGGTTATCCAGGAAATCTCCACCATTTTATGGTAGAGGTTTTCCCTGGGCTGCATGGCCCCCAGGTCAGTTACCCAGTCTGTTTCTTGTGCCAGTGCGTCCCACCCTTTACCTTTTCACTTTTATTTTATTTCCTTTTCCCACTGGGTGATGGTCGCCTTTCCTTTCGGCGCAACTGGAGTTTGGAAGGTATCCTCCACATATTTTGCAGCCTGTTCCATTCTTCACACCCGCCATGGAATGTTTGGGACTTCCTTTCCAAGGTGATTCCTCTTCCCATGTGTACTCTTCATTCGCGCCATCTCGCTTGACCTGTCGCAGCTCTTTTCCTGAATAATTAGCCCGTTCCTTACTTCACAGGTGATATTCCTTTCACTACCCTTATATCTGTGAAAACCCTTGTTGTTGCACTCCTTCTTTTTGCAGTTATTCCTTCTCTTATTATTGGCCTTCCCGTGATGTGAGATTGTCCTTCCCGTCATGGTTTACTTGCATTGGTGATCTCTCCCATCCTTGGTTTCTGTTACAGATTGTATGACCATGATGGCTCAATCTTTATCCTTGTGTGGATCATTTCCCCTGCTCGCTTGAGATCCTGCTGTACTTCTCTTCATACTTGTAATCTGGAATGGTGGATCAGTTCTAGACCACATCCTCCCCTAATGCCTTACATCATTTGTTGCGTGCAACTTGCCGCATGTCCTTTCCCATGTGATTTCCTCGCAACTCTTATTGTCGGAATGGCCTTGCTTCTGATCCCCTGCTTGTTGCTTATGCTGTGCCTACATATTCTTTGGTGGCTGAGTGTTAAGCACTCATATCCTGCCTGGGTCCTGCATGCCTACTGAGAGGCCTTGTGCTACCCTCCTCGATGTGACATTCCTTGTTGAAGCTTCCTTAATAGTCTTTTGTCACTAGTTTGATGCAGTCTATTCTGAGTTGGCCATTTGGGATGCTGCTCTAGGTAGTGTCTAGTTTCGGACCTTCCTTGCCAACCCCCTCATTGGCAAGCCTTTCTGCAAGCCCATTTGTTGACCTGCACACCCAACGCAACTCCACTATATTCAAAATTTTCAGATGCTCCTGGATTTTATGTAGGGAATGTGCCAGGCACTAGTGTCGCTGCACCTTTCCCACTGTGGTGCCATTTTGGATTATTTTGGTCGAGTTGATGATCAGAGTGGAGTCACCTTCCACGATATCATTTTTCATCCTTTTGCGACTTAGGATTTCAAGTCCAAGCTCTAGGGCTCCAAATTTTGTTGCATTGTTGGTTGAGTTTCCCATACTCCCAGTGTACAACCAGATTATGTTTCCATCACTGTCTCTGATCACTCCTCCCATCCCTGCCACTCCTAGATTTCTTTTTTTCGCCACATCAAAATTCAGTTTGAGGAACCCACCTGGAGGGGGGGTCTAGTTGCACTCACCTATATGGAGTTGTGGTTCAAACCCTACCGGTTTGTTGTTGCGCCAATCTTTTAAGTGGAAAACATCTAGGATGTGGGAGTCTTGGTCTATAAGTTGCGATTTCTCCTTCTTCCCGCTGTGGCTCTGCACCGTTTCTCGTATTTGTGAGATTATTGCATCCTTGAGCTTTCCTTCTGGTAAGCTTTCATTCCTGAAGATGCGTCGATTCCTTTATTTCCATATGGCCCATATAATAATCCCTGGCATTAGATTCCAGCAGAGGTTCACCATTTCATTTTCGCTATAACTCTCATTCCAATTGTTGATGGTTGCACTGATGTTACCTCAGATCCTATTGGACTGGCAGTATATTCCTGCTGCCCAATCCCAAATCTCTGCTATGTAGCTACATTCGTCAAGGAGGTGATTGGTTTTTTTCCTATACAAAGGTGGCATCGATATGGACCTATAAAACCCCTTTTCCTGAGGTTCTCCCAAGTTAGAATTCGGTTGTGAAGTACTGGCCATTCAAACATTTTGATCTTTGGCCATTGGGGGTTCCTCCAAATATTTTCCCATTGTTGCGCTGAGTCTTCTTAGTCCTAGCCCGCGATGTAATATTGTGCTTCCTTTAAGTTGAATTCCCAATCATTTTTCCTGCCCCACCTTAATCGGTCCTCTTCTTCTGAGACTATGATTTTACTTTTCCCCAATTCCTCCTCCACCACTTTCGTTATTGTTGTGATCTAGGCTCTATTTTGAGGATTGAGCTTGTCTCATATCCTCCATCTGTCGCTACAATTTCTTTGCTTCCAGTAGTGATGGGTTTTTTTTTTGACTTGCACTGTCATTTCTTGTTTGAGCTCCTCCCTATCCGGATTTTCCATTCTGGGTTCCTGTTGCCACGCATCCTCCCATAATCTTGTTGTTATACCATTTTGAACTTCCCAGAAGTTGTGTTTATGGATCCAGTTCTTATTGCACCAGGCGAGACTTCATATGGTTGATCCCTCCCTTGTTCCCATGAACCAAATTCGATCCTGGTCGTTGATGTTCAGGGCATACTTGGCCTTCCAGAAGGTTTCCCACAACACCAATTTGTCTTTGACCCATCTCCACTAGAGTTTTTCCTCATAGGATTCGTTGGTTACCTTGGGGTCTTGTAACCCCAAGAATCCTTTTCGTTTTGGTCTACAAACCTTCTCCTAGGCCACCAGGGCCCATTTAATTTTATTTTCAGTAGCTCTCCATAGGAAATTCCTTTGAATGGATCTGATCTTTTGTAGTATTCCTTTGGGGGCAGGAAACAATGACATCATATACACCGAAATTTCCTGTAGCACTGATTTGGTAAGGACAAGCCTCCCAGCAAGGTTGAGAGCTCTGTAAGTCCAGTTTTTTACCCTCTCCTGTAGTTTGTTGATCACTCCTTCCCACGTAGCCATTTTACAAGCTCTGTCTGTCAGGGGGATTCCCAAGTATTTTATTGGGAGTGTTTTACGTTCAAACCCCAGAATGTTGGCCAGGTTTCTTTAAATAGCGGGATTAGTGTTGAAGAAATAAATCATGGATTTGGAGTGGTTGATCTCCACCCCTGAAGCTTCCCCAAAGTCTTCTAAGATTATTTTATAGGAATTTTCTTCCTTGACCGTGGGTGTTCCATGAAGTAGGGTGTCATCCACGAATTGTTTGTGTGTGGAGTTTGGACAATTTTCAAAAGGTTTGATGCTTTGTAATTCCCCTATTGCAATTGCGCTTTTTATGCTTCTGCTTATCCCTTCCATCATTAGAATGAACAGGAAGGGGGACATCGGATCCCCTTTTCTGATTCCTCTTGAAGGCCCGAAAGGTTTTGTTGGGGCTCCAATGATTAGGAGAGAGTAGCTTGTCATTGAGACTAGATTGACGATCTAGTTGATCCAGTGTTGTTCGAAGCCAAAGGCTTCCAACATTTTGGCCATGTAGTGCCAACTTATTTTGTCATAAGATTTCACCAGGTCAAGTTGAATTATCATCCCTCCTCTCCTTTGGATTTTCAGTGTATGAATGATCTCATGGGCTTGGATGATATTTTCTAGGATTTGTCTTTCTTCTACAAAACCCTCCTATTTCTGTGAAATCAGTGTGGTTAAGAGAGGTTTCAGTCTATTGGCTATGACTTTGGATATTACCTTGTAAACTACATTGCATAAGGCTATAGGCCTCTAGTGGTCTGGGGTCCTTGCTTCATTTTATTTTGGGATTAGAGTGATCATTGTGGCATTTAAAGCTTTCAATATGGAGGCCGAGTGTTTGGAGTCTTCCACCACCCCATAAACATCATATTTAATTACTTCATAGCAGTCTTTGAAGAATTCCACCATGAAACCATCTGGACCTGGGGCCTTTCCATTAGGCATATCTTGGACCACTTGGTCAATTTCCTCCTTTGCAATGGGTTTATTTAGATTGATATTTTGTTCCTCAGTGACCAACCCGAGGATGTTCTGAATTATCCTTTGTATGGCCTCAGTTCTGTCTTGGTTGGGTTCCTGGGCTATCCCCTGGAAGTGATTGATCAGTTTATTTTCAATGTCCTTGTGGGATTCTTGTTCGATCCCATCCTGATCCCTAATTTTCAATATTTTGTTGTGGGTTCTTCTTGCAATGGTTGTTCTATGAAAGAACTTAGTATTCCTCTCCCCTTACTTTAACCACCTGATTCTGGAATTTTTGAGCCATAGAGTTTCTTCCTACTGACATCGTGCTTCCCATTCCTGGGTCATTTGGGTCTCTTCCTTTTTCTGATTCTCTGTGTATCCCTCTTCGATGAAAAGTTCCTGGAGTTTCCTCATTCTGTCCTTGATACTTTTTTTTTCTTGGTTTATGTTCCCAAAGACTTCCTTGTTCCACTCTTTGAGTTTATATTTGATGTACTTGAGTTTCTTGTATAGTTTGAACATCCTCATCCCTTGATTCGGTAGTTCCTCCCTCCACCATTGGTTGATGTTCTCCTTGAAGGTGGGATGATCGATCCAAAATTTCTCAAATCTAAAAGGTCTGTTCTTCGGGGTGGTTTGAAAGTTTTCTTACAATTAAACTAGCCAATGATCTAAACCTCCCTAGTGGAGGATGATTCACTCCAAATTTAGTCCTTATAGAATGATGGATTCTGACACCAAGAATCTATCTAGTCTTGTATCTACTTGGTGGTGGTTTATCCGTTTATTATTCTAGGTGAACTGTCCATTGCTGGTCTTGATGTCCAGCATCTCCATTGCATCAATGAACGCTGAAAATTCCTCCGCATCTCTATCCAGTCTCCTGGTGCCCCCTTTTTTCTCTGCAAGTGTAGTGATGATGTTGAAATACCCTGCCAGGATCCAGTGGAGGTTGCTCGATCGGGCCTTTAGATCTTCTAGGTCTAGGAGCATTCTCCTTTTTTCCTCCATCATCTGGGGGCCATACACATTAGTGCATAGAATCACCTCCATTTTACCAATGATTTGCATGTTGACCGAAAGTGTGTGTTTTGTGGCTTCGACTACTAGTAGGTTCACCAATTGTGGGTTACACAATGTGAGAAATCCACTTGACATCTATTGACCCTCGACCACCAACATCTTTTACTTACTCCACTGTTTTTTACTTATTGTTTCCATTATGTCTAAAGTGCACTTTGTCTCTTGAATGAAACATAGGTCAGGTTGTTCCTTCCTCAGTCTATTTTTAAGGATTCTTTGCTTGTGTGGGCTATTTAGGCCTCTTATATTCCAGGTTATAATATTCATTTAAACATGTCGGGGGGAGTTGGGAAAGAGATTTTTGATCTTACCTGAATTTATTAGCAGGGCTCCTAGTTCTTGTAGGGCTACGCTATTTGATTTCTTGCCTTTCTTCAGCCTTGTCTTCCTGGGTGAGTGTTGTGGTTTTCCCTCTCCTACTTTGATTCCCAGATGTCCTATCTCACCATGTGTGTGCTTGATCCCTATAGATTTTTCTTCCTCCCTTAGAAGGAAGAGGTATTGAATGCGATCTAGTTGCTCCGCTGGAACATTGTCTACGCCCTGCCTTTTCCATTGTTCCAATATGTTTGGGAGATCTATTCCTTCTCTTTCCACAATGTATCTAAGATAAGGATCTTCTTACCTACCTCTCTTGGTGTCATCTCCGAGTCTTTGTTTGTCTCCTGCATTGGAGTGTTGATGTCTTTGGTTCCTCCTTCCATAGGACTTGTGCTACCTCCATGTTCTCTCTTACTGCTTGGCATATCTATGTTCTCACGATTTGATTGTTCCCTATCTTCTTTAGCTGTTGTCTTTTCCTTTCCTCCTTCTTCCCCTTAGTTGCACCTGTCCTGACCTTCTATTATAGTCCCAATTTCCAGATTGCTTCCTGTTAGGGATTTTCTTTGTTTCTTGTTTTCTCTATTTTTGTGGTTCGTCTTTACAAACTCGTCCTCATACTGTTGTGTTTTGGTGTTTTTCATTTCTTGTTTTTTATTGAGAGGACACTCTTTTATCAGGTGTCCATGTTCATTGCATCTTCTGCATTGAAACGATATTTGCTCGTAGTCAATGTTTTGTATCCATTCCTCATCCCTAAATTCCAGACTTATGGCTTCTGGGAGCACCCTTGAAACATCCATCTCTATGTATATCCTTGCATGCAATGTATATCTTCCTTTTAGGGTTGCTTTTGATGTCTTAACATATTTTCCAAGATTGTTCCCTATTGCTTCGAAGGTGAATGGTATCCAATAGTCTAGCGGCAGGGAGTAAAGCCTCAACCGGACTGGGACATTTTTAAAGGTTTCTTTCTCTAGGGAGAAATTTTCCTTCCATGGCCGCATGTACATCCCTGATGAGGCATGGAAGTATGGCCCCCCCTCAAAAACTTTGTCCTGGTCCTCCAGGTTCATGAAGACTGTTGTGAAGAATCCTTTCGAGCCTAGGTGGAGTTCCACTTCTCCACTTGGCTTCCATAGATATTTTATCCAGTTGCACAATGTTCTTTCTATGGGCCACAAATCCATGAACTTTCATATTAATGCATGCATCTTCATCTGGTCCTGATAGAGTTGTGTTTGCGGGTCTTCCAGTATAACCTTGGGTATCAGTGTTGTTTTAGGTTTACAAGGGTTGCGCCCATCTACCCCACTAGGGTTTGCTAGTTCTTGTGCATCATGTTGGGCTTCTCTGGCTTCTTCCCCCATGTGATCCCTTTTGTCCTGGTTTCTCTCTTGATTCTTTTCTAGTCCTGATCCTGAGGTGCTTGTTAGAGGCTCTTTGAAACCGACGCCTCGTGGTCCTTTACCTCTGTCCACCAAAACCTTCTTTTATGAGGGCGTTCAACTCCCAACCCCTTTGGTGACCATTCTATCCACTACTGATACCATGACTGTCAAACCCTAGCTTGCAATTTCTCCAGAGCGAACTGACTTAAGGCTTTCTAAGGTATGTTATTTACATGTAATCTCACCATTTTCGCAATAATATTTTTTATAGAATGAATCACACCATGAAAATGGGAGAACGTTGAGGAAACATATCCAAGTAGCTTTGATAAAAATTTCATCTTGTGGGTCGTTGTATTTTTGGAGTTACACTACGTGGAAAATAGGGTTTGTGGCTAGTCCCGAAACTAGTCTAAAACATGTGTTTCGGGTAGAAACGTCATAACTTATTTATAACAGATCTAATTTCAGTAAGACCAAATGTATTGGTTAGCGTACAGTCTGTAGTATTCTGTGTACAATTTTTAGATCCATACAACAAATATTCAGTGCTGGGCACGCTCTACAAGTTCACTCTCTAGAATAAGTCATAATTCAATAAGGTATGCCTTTTTTCCTATAACTCCTTTTCTGAGAGGATCCAAGTAGTGAAATATGGAGGAATTGCATAAAAGAAATTGAAGAACATTGTGTACCATTTTCAGGTATTTATTCATTACAGGTACATAGTTATGATTATTGCAAGTTAGGGTTTTTGACTAATTCCAAAATTAGTCATGTGAGACTAAAGTAAAGTTTGATGAAAATGCTAGTATCTTGTTGCTAAAGTTAAGGAATGTTTGTAGGTATGTGATCATATACACTAGGTCTATTACAGAGTTACAAATCATATTTGGATGATGAAATTGATGAGGGATTT
>SNQJ01S0014896.1:144463-190748 GCA_010110895.2 Picea sitchensis | reverse complement strand
TGATGAGGGATTTTGGTTGAGGTACATGTTGGGTACATGGTTGAGACAAGTAGTTGATGAGTTGGCACATACATGAGGTGTATAGTTGATGATGTTGGTACATCTTGATAAGTCATAGATTATGTGTATTTGATGCATGATTGGTACATATTTTGTGCATGGTTGATGCACTCATTGATGGTACAGGTTGGTGCATGGTTGATGCACTTGTTTATGGTACAAGTTGATTATAGGTTGTTTGGACAGGTTATTTGTATAGGTTTGGTGCATGGTTGATGTATTTGTTTATGGTATAGGTTGAGGTACAGGTTGATGTATGGTAAATGTTGGCATGGGTTATTGGTATAGGTTGTTACAGGTTGATTACATGTTGATTGGTACAGGTTTACAACAATATATCTCACAGTGATAGTGTGATAGTGGTTCCATCATTCCACTTCTACGTCAGGGTGGTTGGACGAGGCAAGGACAGTTGGTTGTAGCCACCTTCTAGTTGTAGCCAAAGAAAATAGGGGTTTGTAGCCTCCTTCTAGTTGTAGAGAGAGAATTGGGAAGTTGGAGCTTCCCTCAGGTTTTAGCCTGAGAAACTCGGGGGGTTGGAGCCTCCTTCCAGTTGCAGCTGGAATACAAAGGAAGTTGGTGCTTCCAATTAATGTAATTCTTAAATACATATAAGAAAAATAATTATGTGGTTTTCTCCCGCTTTGGGTTTCCACATAAAACCACTGGTGTACTGTGTATGTGTATGATTGCTCATTTTTTCATTGTTTATTTACTTTGCAACTATTGGATGATCATGATACATTGATATAACACTTGCATTTTGTGGTTAAAAAGGATTGTATTGCTCTATTATTGATTCACCCCACCTCTCAGTAATCCAGCATCTGTAGGGATCCATTTGTGTAAAACTAAAAGTGGGCATGTGGAAACAACCACATGTTATTTCATCTTGTGAGGGCCATGCTTAAAATATATGCCATAAGGGCACCACTTTGGAGTTATATACATTTATGTCAAGTCTCCTTTAAGGCATTTCAAGGCTTGTTCAAGTGGACACATCATTACTGCTTCAGGGGATTCTTCAATTTCATTTGACATTAACTTTTTCTCGTGGCTTGATTACTGCATGTTGGCTTCTCAAGGCTTCATCAACATGTATTCAAGGATTCTTTTATTGGCTTCATGGATTCAATTATTCTTTACTTGGATTCATGGCTTCAAGGCTTCTTCTCTTGGATTCATGGATTTAAGTCTTATTTACTTGTCTTCATGGATTCAAGGCTTCTTCACTTGGCTTCATGGCTTCAATACTCAAACAATATCAAGTCTTCTTTACTTGGCTTCATGGGTTCAAGGCTTCTTTACCTGGCTTCATGGCTTCAAGGATTTTTCACTTGGCTTCATGGCTTCAATACTCAAACAATATCCTTTTTTCACTACCACATCATCATCATCATCATCATTGTTACATCCTTATCATGACTCCCACATAATCATCATCACTTCCATTTTGACATCAATGACAACATTTTCTCAACGCTTTAAAGGGCGAATGGAAATCTTTTCTTTAAAGACATTTACATTTTATTTAAATACTTATATTATCTTTTGAGGCTCCGAGAGAACTACTTGGGATACTACATTACTGTATTCTCAAAGAATTTTATTTAAAATCTTGAGATTCCAAATGTTTTATCCATCATAATATTTTTGGTGTTTAAATGAAATTATAATTTAAAGTTATCTTTTGTATGCGATCCATTTTTCTTAGTTCTTTGTCATGGATATTGGTTACTATCTTGATGAATGTTGTGATGGATATGTCAACCTTATATTGATCATACTCATTTGGTTTATGTATTCTGTAACATATTGTATATATTTTCTTTAGAATATACCTCGTCCCAATCTTAGGTATTGTCTTGAATGTGAATGCGAATGCTTTCTTTCAAAAAGTTTAATCCTTCTCATTATTTGTTATATTTATTTTTATAATCTCATAAGAAAAAGAGGAGTACCACCTCTCTAAAAGAACAAGGGGATTCATATCCTCTTGAGGTTGACCTTAAGAACGTAAATTTTTTTTTTAGATTAACAGATCATCTTGCCCATTAAAACCACTTGAACACTTGATCTCATCCCAGTACCTATGAGAATTCTCCCATGGGTGGAGTTTCCTATCATTTCCCATTAATAAAGGATCCAGTTTAGTTGGAGTTAAGAATTTCCACCTTGGCTTAAGTCCTTGCATGATATGATAGAGATTTGTGGTCAGATGTGGCCTAGGGATCTGGGCTTGTCCACATGGTAGCATGCTACTCCAGATGCACCAAGGAGATGGCCAATGGAACCAGACTTGGGGGATGGCTGTCGACATGGGAAATAATGATGCAATCCTAAAAAAAATTCTTCTCATCTCTATTATTCCAATGTTGATCTAGTATTTCTATTTGATTGGAGGTACCTTCATTGGTGATTCTGTCAGCTAGTTTTTTGGGTGAGTGTTTGACATGGGAGGGGATGATGACATTGAGCAAGAGAAATTGAGATTGGAGGTGTTTCATTCCTCCTTCCATGCACCATCAAGAGGAAATTTTGTTGATGTTTGAGCCATGAAACATTTTTTCTACAGTTCGTATGATTATCATTGAGTGCCCTTCCATAATCAATTTGTTGTATCATTCTCTTATGGAAATGGAGAGACCGAGGATCAAAGCTATGATCTTAGCTTCACTGTTTGTGCATGCCTAGTTCCCTCTACATAGAATTGGATTATTTTTCCTATCGAATCCCTAAAGACTCCTCCAAGACCAACTAATCTCAAATTCCTTTTCAAATCCCCATCAAAATTTAGCTTAATAAATCCCAATGGAGAGGGAGACCAAGTAAAGGGAGAAGAAGGGTCGTGATTTTGGAAACTTCTTAAAGATGTATGAGATATTTGTTGTAAGCCAAGGGAGGTTAAGATGAGAGATTCATTTGAGGATATTTTCCAGTCTTGGTTTGTCCATGCTTTGGTAAGGATGATTTCCCTTATACGCTTTAATATTTGAAGCAATAGGTAGCCTGGGTCCTGCATAATTCCTTTGAAAATTCTACAATTTTTTTCTTTCCAAATTTCCCAATCTAGAAATCCTGGAAGCAATTACTAGGCTCGAGACAGAACATGATTATAAAATTCAAGATTGTTCCATTGCTCTATGGTGAGGGATATAATGGTGCAGTTTCAGGATGATTTTCTAAAAATAGTTATGCTTTTGTCCCATAAGGAGGAGGAGAGTCTACAGCTGTTGAGGAGATTCTTGGATGATTCTCCATGTTGTTTGCAGAGGGACATATTGTTGGTTCAATGAATCCTTTTTTCTACAATTTTTCCCACTAAGGTTAAGATTTTAGTTTGAACCAAGAGCCAAAGGAAGAGTGAGACTTTGGGCCATAAGTTTTGATGCCATATTATTTTCCATTTAGGACTAGGAGGTGGGGTATACTGGGATTAGAGACGATTGAAATCCTCTTTGATGGTGAAGCTTCCATTGGTGTTGTGTCCCCATTACATTTTTTTTGGTCCCTCATGTTTCATAATTTTTTGGTTGTTGAGTTCCACTAAGTGATATTTCCATTGGGATTTATATTCATTCTGATTTTTAGGTAGCCTTGAAATCCAAACTCTCCAATGTATGTTTGAAGTTTTCTCTTCTCAGTATTGACCAATCCAGATAGAGCCCTGGTTTGTCAAAAAATATCTTAGAGGGAAGAGATTTTCCTTTTTCCCCCACACCAGTTGTTGTTGTCAAGAATCATCCCAAAATAGAGTGTGTTGGCCATTGTGCACCTCCCAAAAATAGTGATCTTATATGAGGCATTTATTATTCCATGCAACATTCCATATGGTTGAGCCATTATGTTTCCTTTTGGTCTGATGCAATTATGATCGTCCATTTGTGGGATATACTTTTGTTTCCATATTCTACCCCATAGGTGATTTTTTCTTTGAATCGATCTCCACCAAGTATTTGCTCCTAGAATAGTTCTTCGAGTGTCTGGGTCTCTGAGACCAAGACCTTCCTGTCTCTTAGATCGAAAAAATCTATCCGAGCTGACTCGAGCCCATTTCTTTTCTTTTTTTTCTCCCCTCATAGGAAGGACCTTTGAAGATTCTTGACTTATTTGATGATTTATTTAGGAGCAACTAGCCTCGAGAAGAGGTAAAGGGGGATAACCTATAGAATTAATTTTAACATGATGACAAGATGACTAGGGATATTCAAAGAGTTATATGTCCAGTTAGATAGTTTCCTTTCCATTTTGACTAGGAGTCTTCCAAAGTCGCAATTCTTAAGGCGTTTTCTTAGAGAGGAGCCCCAAGATATTTGGAAGGTAAATAATTTTTTTGAAAGACTAGAATTATGGAAATGTGGTTTTGAATTGCTATATTAGTATTGAAGAAAAATATTTGCAAGTTACCTTGATTAATGCTTGTTTAGGATGCTTCCATGAAGTTTTCTATAGCTTGTTTTATCTCCATTGATTCTCAAACCATTGGAGTACCCATAAGCATTGTATCATCTACAAATTGTTGGTTCGACAGAGGAAGATCCTTTCCATGGAGTCGAAGACCTGAGATCTTGTTTTGAGAGATTACATATTTTATGGATTTGCCTAACCCTTCCACCATTATAATAAAAAGAAAATGAGAAAGAGGATCTCCTTGTCATATTCTTCGAGAAGGAGAGAAAGTGGAAGAAGGTGAGCCATTGAGAAGGATCGAGAAGAAAGTAGAAGAAGTGAGAGACATAATCTAATTGACCCAAGTGGAAGAGAATCCAAAAGCAAGAATGGTATGGTGGATGTACTATGAGCTTAGCTTATCAAAGGATTTAGACATATCTAGCTTGACTAGAATTCCCTATTTTTTGGTGTTTTTTAGAGAGAGAATCATTTCATGGGCGATGATGATTCCATCTAATATTTGATGGCCTTCTACATAACTTGTTTTCTCCTAAGAGATGAGGTGCGGGAGAATGGTTTCAAGTCTGTTGGCTATGACTTTAGTGATGATTTTGTAGATCACATTGCATAGTGAAATGGGTTGGAGTTTGTTTGGGTCCTCCACTTTATCTTCCTTCGGGATGAGATCTAGGAAAGTGGCATTAAGGGATGGAAAGACCTTAGATAATAGTTGTTATTATTCCACGAAATCCATTACGACGTGCTTTATTATGGGACAACATTCTATGAAGAAGTTGGTTGTCAAACCGTCTGGTCCTAGAGATTTTCCTTTGGGAATTTTAAACACAACTTGTTCAATTTCTTCCAGAGTAGTTTTCCTTCAAAGAGAATCATTTTGATTTGGTGAAACCAGTTTTAGAATATTACTAGTTATTTTG
Source organism: Picea sitchensis (assembly GCA_010110895.2). Lineage (NCBI taxonomy): Eukaryota > Viridiplantae > Streptophyta > Pinopsida > Pinales > Pinaceae > Picea > Picea sitchensis. The sequence continues at coordinate 185,358 of SNQJ01S0014896.1, read as the reverse complement.
TTGATGGATTCACTTCGATGATTCTGAGTTTTTATGAGTAGGTTGGAGAAGTAACTGACCATTTCTTTCTCAATTTCCACATTCTTGGTCTGCTGATTTCCTTGCTCTGTCTTGATGGAGGTGATGTAATTTTTGAATCGTCTATGAATGGTATATCTATGGAAGAATTTAGTATCACAATATTCATCTTGAAGCCACTTGACTCTGGATTTCTGTCTCCAAAAGGTTTCTTCCTATTTGTCTTGGATGTATAGGCTACATTGTAGCTCAACTTCATGTTTATCAAGTTGTTTAGTGTGCCCTATTTCTATAAGTTGTTGTTATAACTCTGCCATATTTATTTCTAGTTCTTCTTTCTCCTTCAATATGTTGCCAAAAAATTCCGTGTTCCATTTTTTGAGTTGATATTTGATGTATTTCAGTCGTTATTGAAAGAGATGCATATGCATTCCTGTGATGTTCTTGGTTTGTTGCCACCAATTGTTGATGTTCTCCATGAATGTGGGATGGTCTATCCAGAAAGATTCAATTATGAAAGGTCTAAGTGGAGGGTATCCTAGAGGATTAGGTTCATTTTGATTGGCCAGTGGTCGAAACCTGAGCAGGGAAGGATAGAGGACTCGAGGTATATCCTAATGAGATGGAGGGAGTCTAAGATGAGGAACCTATCCATTCTTGAGGTAATCTGGTTGATACCTTTGTGGTGATTATTCCAGGTGTGGATCTCGTTATAGGATGGTAGGTCAACTAAATTCATATTGAAGATGATATATTTAAGTTTGGTAGAGGATTGATCTAGTTGACAGAGCCCTCCTCTTTTTTCATCAAGGTAGGTAATGATGTTGAAGTTTCCTCCAATGATCGAGTGATGGTCTCTTATAATGGACTTGAGGACGAGTTGAGAAAGAGGTGTTTAGAAGGAAAGGAGGGAGGATCATAAACATTGGTTATGAAGCTAGAGGAAGCAGTGCTGATAATTTGAAAGTGGGAAGAAAGAGTTCAGGAGGTAGAAAAAAAAGAGGTGAGGGTAGCTTCCCCTGGATTCCAAAGGATGGAAATTCCTCTTGTGGCTCATTGGGAATCTATGGGAATGAATTGGGAGTGCTTCCAAAGTTTAGAGGCTAGGTCAAGAAGAAGATTGTTGGGGCATTTGGTTTCTTGCAAGAGCACAATAGGTATTTCTTTGAGAATGAGTTTTTTCATCATCTCGTGTTTAGTTTTCCCATTAAGACCATGAGTATTCCAGGAGATAATATTCATGAGTAACAATGGGGGTTAATGGGAAATGAGTTCATCATCAGTTTTATTCTTCCCAATTTAACCAACATTTCCCTAAGATTTTGAAGAAGCTGCTAATTGGTTCTTCTACTTCGTTTCTTATCCTCCTTAATTTGTTTTCTTGGGTCCTTGGAGAATGAGTTTTAATGATAATTGGAGAGAATTATGGGGAGGGATTACCTTTGGTTTGAGTAGATTTTCAATATTTTCTTCTAACAAGGGCCTCTTTAACCATTTAAATTTGTTTCTCCTGGATTGAGTTCAGATCTTGTTGTCTCCAAGCCACCACTAGGGATTGCAAATCAAGCTTTGTCAGCTCCATTTCCTCACTATCTTCTGATTCTCCTTTTTCATCTCCTTCATTTATAATTTCAAAGTATGGGTCTAGGGTTTCCTTCCCAATTTGCTCCATGATTTTTCATTGTTTGGATTGTTCATCCTGCTCTTCTTTGACTCTTTGCTCTACCTCCTGAATTTCTTGGTCTTCTTCCACTAGGGTTTCTTCTTCTTTTTTTTCTCTTCTTGTGAGGTCTTTAGAGTGTCGAACTGATTACTTGTTGGTATGTTATCCTGTTTGGGTGGAGCCATTGGTATTTTTGTATTCCTTCTTCTATGGTTTACTGCTACAAATTACTCTACATCATTTGCTGGTTTGTTCTTTGAATTAGATTGTTGTTTGTTGAGAGGGAAGTCTCTGAATAAATGTCCATTATTGTGCCATTGTATGCATCAAAACGGTATGTGCTCATAGTCTAGAGACTATAACCATTCCAAGTATTGATAGCAAAGTTTAATGGAGTCAGGTAGAGATTATGAGACATTAAGATAAGAACAAATTCTTGCATAAGAGGTGTATCTACCTTTTTTGTGACTTATGAGATCTTTACGAAGGTGCCAAGGGAATTTCCTATGCCTTCAAGAATTTCCTCTTCCCAAAATTCCTAGGGTAAGGAATATAATCTGATCCAGACTTGGTTGACTGTAAAGTGCTCCTTGTCCAGTATGAACTATTCCTACCAGAGATGGAGATATAGACCTGTAGAGTTAAAGAAGAACGACCCATTTTTGAATACTCTGTCTTTGTCCTCTATGCTTGTGAAAACTATTGTAAAGAATCCTTTAGACCATAGTTTGAGCTCAATCTTCCCTTTTGGTTTCCATCTAGTCTAGATACACCATTCAAGGGCCTTCTTCAATGATCAAATGCCCATTAATTTTCCTATCACTGTGTGGTATTGCATATGCTGCATGTATTTCCTGATATGGTTGTAAGCAATCTCATATTCTAGGACCTCATTTGTTTTCGATATGCATCCTTCTATATTTTAATAAATTTTTTTGTCTTTCGACAACATGATACCATGATACCCTCTAGATTCGCCTCATCTACTAGTTCTTTCCCTTCTCCTACCACTCCCTCTACTACAGAGGCCATGCTTCGCCTGTCAAAAATTGATGTGTTGCGATTGACACCTTCAACCTTTTCTGACGCATTGGGTTTGCAAAGAACATGTGAGTTACAAGTAGTTCCCTGACGCAGTCTAGATGTTAAGGCCTCGCTGTAGGATGGAGAAGATCTACCTCCCATAGTTTTCACCATTTGTAAAGTTGCAGGGGTTACCTTGTTATTTCCAAAACCCTAGGTCGTTCACTCTATAAAAAAATTGAATGTTATCCAACATAAATCAATTCATTTGTGTACCATTAAAAGATCTTAATTATAGAGACACAAGTGCATTTACAAATGGTCACTCATTAAGAAGCATGCAAACTCTCCTACAAACCACACATTAGGGACTAGATTGATTGGCATAGTCTCTAACAAAGTTACGAACTTAACCAAAACTCTCTAGAGTACTCATTTTTTGGGAGGTCACATTGAGTGGCTATTTTTACCTCTGAATCAAAAAGTGGCACTATCGGTAGCACCATTTTCTTACAAGTGGTTAAAATACTAACTTGTTTGAAACCACAACCTTGACAAAAATGTTAAAACCTCAAAATTCACCCTCGGATTGAAAAATGATGCTACCAACAACACCAACATTTTTTTGGAGTTAAAATTCCAACTTCATTGAAATTGTGGCCTCGACAACTAGTACCATCGCATATTAAAAACTCAAAATCGACTCCTAAATCGTTACCTGAAAATTTATTTGTTATTATTTTTAATTTTCATTAATAAATAAATAAATTGGAAAAAATCTCCCATAACAAATAAATTAAAAAATATGAAAAAAATTGACTTTTAAAAAATAATATCCATAACCCTAATTTAAAAAAAATAATAAAACACTAAGCTTAAAGAAAATTATTAAAAAAAAAAAACAAACATCCTTGAAAGAGTAAAAAAAATATTATTATTTTTACAAAACCCAAAAAATTAAAAATAAAAATAAAAAACCACTTAAATACCAAAAAAAACCGAGAAAAAAAACAAAAAAAATAAATTAAAAAACTAATTAAAACAAAAACACTAAAATAAAAAACAACTAAAAACCAATATTTAAAAAAAAATAAAATTTAAAATCAACTTAAAAAGAAGTTAAAAAAAATTAAATTTAAATTTAAAATGATAAAAAAAGAATAAAAATAAAATAAAATTAAAATTAAAAACAACTTAAAAAGAAATTTAAAAAACTAAAAATAAAAAACATATGAAAATGAATTAAAAGTTATTACGCCGAAAGGCGTACACCTATTGACAATGGGCACATTTAATAGGGTTTTAGTTCTTAATACGTTTTCTATGGACGAGATTAAATATGCCTAGAATATTCTTAGTCGTGACAATAAATGAATGGCTCTGATTTCATCCATTAACTTTTGAGCTGTTATAAAGACATCCGTTTATATGTTTACTTTTTTACATTTACCTAATAGTGTTTAAAAATTACTGTGTTCACTAACTTATTGCCACGTCTACCTAATTAAAAAATATTAAGGTATTAAGGTGGCCACGTTTCTATGCTGGCATCACCAACGGTTGCTAGTCGAAAGTTTAACAACGGTAAGCCGCCTTTCGACGTTCACCAACCGTGAGTTAGCGGCTGTGATAGTATATATTAAAATGATTTTTGAAAAAAATCAATGAAACTCGGGCTTGGGTTGGAAGTGGGAAAGGGGGCAAGGTGATGTTGGGCATTGACCCTCCCCCTTTGTGTTTTCCTCACCCAAGCCCATGTTTTGGTGGTTTTTTTAAAGCCATTTCCAATTTAATTTTTTTTTTAATTATTATTTTTTTGTTTTTATTTATTGTTTTTAGTTTTTTTATTAATTTTTTTTTTCTTAATTAGTTTTAATTTTTTTTGGTTGTTTTTTAAGATTTTTAAAATGTGGTTTTATTAATATTACACACACTTGTTGGTGGATAATTTTTTCTTTCAATTTATTTATTTTTTAGTGAAAAAACAATAATAAACAAATTTTCAGGTGACAATTTCAGAGCCAATTTTGATTTTTTAATCTGTAATGGTACCGGTTGTCAAGGCCACTATTTCAATTAAGTCGAAATTTTAATTCAAAAAAAAGTGGGCACTACTGGTAGCATCACTTTTCAATTTGAGGGTGAATTTTAAGGTTTTAAGGCTTTTGTCAAGGTTGTTATTTCAAACAACTCATGATTTTAACCTTCTACAAGAAAAGGGTGCCACCAGTAGCGCCACTTTTTTATTTGGGGGTTGATTTTGGTGTTTTTGATTAAAAAATGTGAGTATTTTGGGCTAGAGTTCTCATTTTGACATAATGAATCCATTTTTGCACATAGCCAAATGGTGATTCCCTTTGTCATTGATTCTATTGTTTCCTTGGTATGATCAACAATCTTTGAGTGAAGAATATTGAGGTGTATTGGCACTTCTATAACAGAGTATTTTTTTTGTAACTTAGAGTTGGAGTGAAAAGTGGAATATTTTGTTGTTTCTTTAGAAGTTATTTGCTACAGAAGCTATTAAAGAGGATGGGAAGTCATTACTACAGAAGTTGTTAAACAAGCCACAGAAGCTATTTTCTATGAAAGTTTTTTCTACAAAAGTTGTTGAAGAGGTAGTGAATTCAAATTATAAAATCAAAAATTAAAGAAGCATCTATGTTAGTGAGATGAACAGGTCTGTTCACCCGTATATAAGTTCATGTATTTTCTTCTTACCTATTCTTTCCTTCGATTTTTTTTTTATCTGTAGCAGGTTCATACTTATTTTCACCAAAGTTCCTAGTCATTAAAAATGCACCTCTATTCTCCATCACCTTCATATTGCACAAGTACTTAACCTTTCATCTCTTTGTAGAATGACGGGTTAGAGGATTGACCTACTCGCTTTTTCTCATATCCACTCCTCTGCCATCAAAAAAATGCACCATATCTTTTTGTGACCCTCACTTTTGTCTATACTTAGAATATTATCAAGACTTTGTTTCACTGTGGGTTCGAAAGACCCTCTTCTTTAAACATTTCTCTCCTCTTGTAAGTCCAACCGATCGGGATTGATAGTTAGTCAATTTTCATTTCATTGCAGGTTCATAGGTCATCGAGTTTTCTTATCCTATCCTCTCACAATTCTGACTGATAGAATCTTACACTTAACCTTTTTTTAGGTTTCATCGCAGGTTGGTGGAACTGGACTCGCGGGTTCATCCAAATCCTATATTCTCTTAACCTCCAAGTCTGACTTCAAGACGTATTGCATTTATTACCTTATCACTTTTCACAAGATATATTAAATTCTATCCTTATTGAGATAAGAGGTAATTAAATTCTAATAAATTTATTATTAATGGAAAATTTCTCGAAGTAATTCTCAATTTAATTCATATTAATTTAGAAGTTATATTATCAAGAAAAGATTTACTTTGAAATCAATGTCCTAAGGCATTGTACAAGAAATCACCAACTTTGTCAAAATGACCATGAGGAGAGAGCAATTATGTGGAGACACTCTGAACCTATTTGGGAGAGAAGACCAAAACTTCCATTGGTCGATATCATATTGGTATTATACATCACTTCCATCACTAGAAAGAAATGAAAAAAAAGTTTAGAAATTAGGTATTGCTTTAGTTGGATGCGTACCTGAGGTTTTTTATTATAAATAAATAGTTTCTTGGAAGGTTGATAAATTCAACCAAAGCCGAAGAATGATTCAACTTCACAGTGAGTCCCATGTTTCTATATCACCATCATTTTTTTGAAGAATGCTAAAAATTCTAGAGCCGACAATAACATTCAAGGGAGACGAAGCAAGGATATTTTTTAAGGAGAAGAATAATGGATTAGAGCTCTTGCAACAATAACTTGAGGACCCTGTGAAAATGTCAGAAGATATATCAATAATTCAATTCAAATCATTAAAGAACCCCTATCGAGAGGTAGCATGTCTCTTGACCAGAATTACAGATCAAGAATCTATAGCAACCATTCCTCGGTTGGCTCTCTACATTTTATAATTTGCAATTCATCAAGAAGCAGTTTTTGATTGGGGAAATATTGTTTTTGTGGAAATATCTGCACAACTATCAAATTTAAAAAAAGATAAGAAATTTTATATGTCCTCCTACTTGATATTTTCCATCACTTACTTCCATGTCTTCAAGGGTTTGAGTATCAGAAAAAGGGTTGACTGTAAAATTGATCTGGTGACAATGTCGTATCAGGCCCTATGGAAACAAAAGGTCATTTAATATTTTTATTAGGTTTATAATGAATTCATATCTATTTTCAAAAAACTCATATTTGGAACAAATACATCTAGATTTTCCTTGGAAGCATCAACCTTCCTGGAAAAAATAGGGACTAATGAAAAAATGGAGAACTACAACATAGTGAGAATTTAATGGTCTCGTGAAATACCCATTTTTCTACCTTATTATATATCAGATAAAATCTTTTCTATTGTGATTGCAAGACAATACAAGTTTTGGTTGCACTTCTTTCACGAGAAGAAAAAGAAGCATTTTATTCCACTTCCTTGGAAAATTGGGGAAATATTCTTAAGAGGTATTTCAAAGGTTGATGAATTTTCAACTTAGCTTGACAAATACAATTTGAAATATGTAGAAGAGATTAAGGGTTTTTAACCAAATAATCTATTTACTGATCATATGAAATATGTTGGATTTAGTAAGTCACTCACCAATACATTTGTATTTGAAAAAGAGGAGGATGGAAGTCATGACCCTTCAACAAAAATTGTTGAAAAGAGAACGGATGATATAGAAACTATTGTGAGTACGAAAGATCAATACAAGAAAAGGGGAAGAGTATCCACTGAAAAAAGTGCTCAATCTTCCATTGTTTCACATAAAAACAACCTACCCAAGAAGAAATTCTAGTCAATAACACCACAACAAAAAAATATTTAACAAATAACTCAAATGATGGAGATGATAGAAACACTCCAAAAGGAAAATTGGAAAAATCTCACAAGCTTCAAGTAAAATGAAAAAGGGTGAATTCTCAGCAAGAAATAGGACAACACATACCTAAGAATGAAATTTCCCTTGAAGATATGGATCTAGATGTTAATATTGAGAACATACATTTTCTTGATGATGAACAAAGACTTCAAGAGATCAAACAAGTCACAGTTGAGGTTGTTTTCCAAGAAGAATTCTTCTCCGAGGAAGAATCATTTGTTGTCCAGAATCCTTTATTTGACAATAGTTCTATAAAATTAATCTTTAAAAAATCTAATTTAAAAAGGAAAAAAGGAAAATCTCGTTCTGAGATTGATCTTAGTAATTTTCTCCCAACCAAAATTGCTAATATTCACAAAGATACAGGGGATGCCCTAGATTTTTGAATAGAAGACATGGAAGCTAAAAGCCTCGGGCTAAAGGAACGAGTCAAAGAATTAGAGTCCGCTCTGATGCCACCCCCAATACTTGCTACTCTTGTTTCAACAATTCAACCCTAGAAGAGCCCCAACAAAACTCCATAATCAAGTCTAAGGATAAAGGGAACATCAAGCCTACTAACTGCAGCCAGGTGCTACATCGAAGAAAATATAAAGAAAATAATGTCTCTCATTCTAGAGACATGGGAATTAGCAAATAGATTTGTTTTCCTTGGGTCAAAAATTCAAAATTTCAGAGAATATTTAAAATTCGATTTGAATAATGATGAAGGTTTTTACAAAGATTTTGTAATTACATTCACTCTAAAGGTTTCATACATGAGAAAGCTAAAGAGAAAAGAGGAATATTTTCCCTCACCCAGTCGCATGAAACAATTGAAAGCCTTTTGGATGAAAAGAATTAAGACATTAAAAGAATTGCTAGAGGATCTGAATGTTTTAAGTGTCCAAAAGGGAGAAGCCTATTCAAAATTAACATAATTAGATCTTTCAGGGAGTATTAACAATAAGTGAAAAATTGATCACATCCCTTTTTCCATTCTTTTCCGCTTTTAGAATTCATCTAGTTATATATTTTCTATCCCAAGGAGAATACAATCGATTTCTTATTGTTCCCTTCTTTTCTCTTTTTAGGTATTTCATTATTCATGTCATGTTCCAACTCTGTTCCTTCTCCTTTCTTATTTCATTTCTTTATTTTATGGTCCATGGGAGCCAATCCTAGTCTATCTTTGGATGAACAACTTTTATTTTCTTAATACTATTAAAGACTATTCTATGTTTGAGAAAACTCCAAAGAGCTACTCCAGGGTTAATTTTAATTGTATCTTTGAACTCTGAGGATTTGAGTGTGATATATTTGAAATTAACTTATCAAATCCTATTTTTGATTTTAATTAAAAGACTCATTTAAAGTTCTCTAATATATGTGGGCCCTTCATTTCTCTTTCCTTGGATGTGATCAAGAAATATTTGAAATTGTGATGGATGTGAGATTCATGTTATTTTTCATATTGTTATTTTCTTTGTAACATACTTCTAAAAATTTATTTATTTTATGAATGAAGGTTCTTGGTCCAATTCTCAAGAATTCTTAATGCATGTATATTCTATTCAGTATTTTATTTTATTCTAATCATAAATATTTGGAGTTTTATCCTTAGCACTCTCCCATTTAAATATTGATTTTCCAAGATCATTAAAGATAAATATTTAAATAATTAAAGAGGAGTACCACCTCTATAAAAATGAAGGGGGTTTTTCATCCTCATGAGGTTGATTTTTCAATCGTAACTGATTCAAACATCAACATTTTTTGAGACCATACTGGGGAACAAGAACAAAAAAGTTGATTTTTAACCAAAATTATATATAACTCAGCCTCAAACTAACCAACCCCAGTTGCTAGTTGGATTAGGCAACCAGACAAGTGTTTTTCATCATTTATATGATTTGGTGCTGACGACTACCCGAACTCATGAAGAGCTCAAAATATCCTAGGAGACTCTTTCCCGTGAGGAGGAAAGATAAATTGAAAGAAGGCAGAGAATAAAGGAGAGAAATTAAAGTTGGAATCATACAAGGGACCAATAACTAGGAGTAAAAGAAAAAAAATAGAATAAATCGAAGAAAGTTATACTAATAAATAAGAAAAGGATCAAATTATGGTTGATAGAGAAGAAAGAAATCAACACCCTACTGAGAATCATGAATAAATAAGAAGGAGAATAATTCCATGGATAAGGGTTAGAAATATCCCTTTAAATATTTACATTGAACAACATCAATTTCCAACTGTCCCACAAGGAGCGTTGCCAACATTTCCAAGAGATGGATCAATTGATCCAAAGAAACATATGGAAACATTTATGAACTTATGCAAGATTCATTTGGTGTAACATGATGATGTAATGGTTCAATTATTTATTCAAACATTGATGGGCCAAGCCTATGAATGGTATATGTCCCTTCCAGTAAATTCAATTTCAACCTTTGATGATTTAGAAGATATGTTTTTTACCATGTATTCTCCTCCAATAGCATATCATACTCTGCTCACCCAATTAACCCAATTCTGTTTGAAAAAGGGTGAAAGGATATTATATTTCAATTTATGATTTTTAAGAGCACTTAATAAGATCCAAGAAAATCAAAGACCAAATTCTCCAGTCATACTTGGGTGTTACAAAAATGTGATGCCTTTAACCATGAAGTTTTCCATTAGGGTTGAAAAAATTTACAACCCAAATGATGCAATGAACAAAGAAACATAAATGGAATAAATTATGTTAGAGACAAATATTGATCTAGATATCATTCTCAGGAAGGTCCAAACAAAAATGGATATTCTTTCAATTTAGGATCAAGGATCATCAACTTCAAGAAAAGTTGAATATCAAAGAGCATGAAATACCAGAGACCGAGGAATTGGTGGATGGATACTCAAAGGATTAATTCTTAATGTGACAAATGATCCAACAATGATGCAAGAGACCAGACAAATCATGGATATAGCATAGATAAACAAAACTATTAGACAGATACAAAATGAATTAACAAGACTAAGAAGAAATGAAAATTTTCCTCTTAATCCAAAAATTCATATTCAAGAATAGAGGAAAAATCATGTTCAAGGACAAAGACTAAGAAATGATGGTACAAATGAAGAATTTAGACAGAGGGGGCCTAGGTGCCATATCCAAATGTAATCTTAGAAAGGGTTTTTGAAGATGAGATAATTGACAATCAAGAGGTTGATTTTATTCAAGAAGAAATTCTTGAATATGTACAGATGGATGAAAGCAAGTCATCCATGTATATGTTTGATGAGCACAAAGAAATTGATATCTTGCAAGATAATGTTGTGCAAACAAGAGAACAAACAAATAAATTCAAAACAAAAGAAAATGCAAAGAACAAAAAGGAAAAGATAAGACTGAATGGAGCAGAGGAAAATAAACAATATCCAGTTGTAAATCAAGAAAGATTCATCCACAAATGAAATATATTGTGATTGATTATCTGACAAAATTAATAATCACTTTGTCATTCATGGAAGTTGTCAAAATCCCGTGGCAAAGGGAAAACATTCTTAAAATTTTTGATGATCCAAGTCATAGAATTGAAGTTGTTGCATCAAATCCAAGGCAACATCAAAATAAATCAACGGTAAGGCCAAAAGGTAAAGTCCCACCTTTTTATATTACAATAGAAAACCATGATGTGGTACTTCATAATTGTTTAATTGATACTAGAGTGACAAATAATATCATGCTAATAGTAGTAATGGAAGCATTTGGGATGAGTTGTACCAAGTATTATGAAACCAGGAATAAAATATATGCCATTGATTCATGAAAAGTCCTGGAATATGGAGAAATCAAATATTTCTATGTTGGGATAATTGCTACCCCACATATCACAACTGTGTTTACAATTATAGTGGTTGATATTCCTCCAGATTATGGAGTAGTTCTTGGGAGAGATTGGTCTTCATTGATAGGATGGTATATCATGAATGATTGGAGTTGCATGATATTTCCAAATAAACATGGAACAATGATGAGAGTTCCTCGTGAACCAAGAAAACCATTTTCCTTCAAGAAAAGGACAATGAATTAATGGGAGATTATATTGATGCTGGTATGGGAAACTATGTTGTCCTTGATCAAGAGCAAACATATATTTTGAAACAAGAAGTAAAATATTCTTTTGAAGGATTTTGGAGGATGTCCTTTGATGGTGCCTGTTGTAGCTCAGGAAGTGGAGTAGGAATTGTGTTCAGAGGAACCAATTCAGTTATATATCCTCACGCTATTAGGATTGAATTTCCTTATATGAACAATGAATCTGAATGTGAGGAATTAATATAAAGAATGAATCTTGCAATCCAAATGAACATTGAACATTTGATCATAACTGGTGAGTTTGAACTTGTTATAAATCACATTAGGAAGAAATATAAGATAAAAAAGGAACGATTAATACTCTATTCCAAAAGAGTAGATGAATTTATGTATTCCTTTAGATCATTTAATATATCATTTATTCCCGGGGAAATAAATCAAAAGGCAAACTTGCTAGAAGTCGCTACATCTTTGTTTAATCTTGATAATTTTCAAAATCATAATACCTTTTAAGTCAAAATAATTATCAAGACATCAATACCTGATAATCGAAATCATTTGCAAGTGTTCGAAAATGATGAAGAACTGGCTAATTTTCTTGCTGAAATAGATGAAATTCTTGATGATCTTGCACCAATTCTTAAACAATGTATCAATTTTGAGCCTATATTCACAAGAGAAGATTAAATAAAAATGCCAAATTTGAAGGAAGAAGCATCCATCAGAAAAGTGCAAGAAACTCAAAATCTAAATATTGGGACTGAAGAATCTCCAAAATATGTGAATGTTGGGACTGGTTGCACACAAAATGAAATCGATCAGTATACCTTCTTGTTCAAAGAATTATTTGATGTTTTTTCATGGACTTTCAATGAATTGAAACAATATGATAAATCTATATTCCAACATATCATACCATTAAAACAAGGGACAAATCCATTCAAACTAAATTTTAGAATAATAAATCCAAAATTGAAACCCCCAGTGAAAATTGAATTGGAGAAATTGAGGAAAAATGGAATAATATTCCCAATCATGCACTCAAAATGGCTATAAAATCATGTCATAGTAAGAAACAAAAGTGGAGAATTTTGGTTGTGTGTTTATTTTCGATATTTGAACAAGGAAATCATTAAAGATAATTATCCCCTTCCTAACATGAAAATGTTACTTCAACAAGTCATTGGATCAACTTTTATGTCCATGTTAGATGGATTTTTGGGATACAATCAGGTGTTGGTTGCAAAAGAGGACCGATCAAAAATTTCTTTCATAACACCTTGGGAGACATATGTTTATGCCTCCACACCCTTTTGCTTGAAAAATTCAAGAGAAACCTTTTAGAGAGCTATGGACCATGCCTTCAAGGATTTGATTGAGAGATTTATGGATGATTACCAATATGATCTTACCATTCATTCTAATATTAGAGAAAAGCATATTCATCATTTAAGATAATATTTTCAAAGATGCAGATTATATGGAATATCTCTTAATCCAAAGAAATTCTTATTTACAGTTTCAGAAAGAAATATTTTGGGACATACAGTCAGCAAAGAAGGAATATACATTGATCCTGATAGAGTCAAGAATATTTGTATAGCCTTAAAATGGCCTACTCATGTATACATGGCCTTGGCCATCTTACTTGCATATTTTTCCAAAGCACTACTGAGAAGCTCTTCTTAAAAAACCATTTTTTAGAAGATGTACGCGCCCTGCACCATTATAGCCCGCGTACATATGCTTGTTGCAACACTACATCTAGTGTACATACGCTTGCTACACCATTACAACCCGCGTATGCTTGCAAAAGTTGCAAAAATTAAAAAGTTGCAAGGAATTCATTGAAATTCACGGGCTATTGGAAGTTTCCCAACTAATCCACCTGCTATAGCCTGTCACCCAACCGAATAACCATCCTTTTTTCATATAAAAGGAGGTTTTGGGGTCTCATTTCACATCCATGCATAAGAACAATGAAACTCTACCAAATTTCGCCTCCCCTTCTTGCCCAAGATTTTGCTGCCTTTTGTGAGATATTTCCTCAGCAGTCCCTCATCAACCCCTTCTTCCTCCATTCAACCCATTCCCTTCCATTGAGGTGATCAGAAGGTTGAGAGAATAATTCCATTCAAGGTGCACTTGGAGCATGGTAAAGAGGATCCCGGACCAGGTTCGCAGAATGGTGGCTGACTCAAATTGTAAGTTGTAATCTTTGTATGATGAATAAGAGAATCGCATTTACCTATCCCAAATGATGATGGTTTGTGTACTTTCATTGATTTATACTTAGCCTCCAATATCTAAACCTAACTCATGAATAGAATATCATGCTTTTAGTCCTCGTTTTCCTATCTTTGGATGCAGGTCAACCTTGGGAGGAGACGTGCTATCATTGGAACTACCAAGCTTGAGGAGATCATCACCAGACGTGGGATCAAAGGTATAGTTACCCGATCTCTTCTCTTATTGAATTTTTTTTTTTTTGTTTTGGTAGTTTGGGGTAGAATTGAGAATCGATTGACTTTTAGAAAGTCATTCGCTCTGTCTACATCTTGAACCCTAGTTTAGTTAAAGGGGGGGGTTTCCCACTAGCAGAACTGGTGACCATATTGGGGAGTGCCTCTAGGGTTGTTTAGGGGATTTTGGGTTCTTTGATTGGTTTTTTTTCCTTTCAAGTTTCTTTCAAGTTTTCTGAGTCTATCAAGGGTTTCTAGTCACCTCGAGGGTGAATACTAGCTGTCCCTGCCCTGTAATACTGCTGAGTCTTTTCATTTTTTGAAAATATACAAAGGTGTATGCTTCTTGTCTTGGGTCAGCCCAAGTACATACGTGCTTTGCATGGTAGACAACCCGTGTACATACCCAGGCTACTGATGCAACAACCCACGTCTCTGTTTCATGAACGTTTTTTGAAAAAGAGGAAGTTTTCCTCTTTCCTGATTGAAGTTCACACTTATCAGGGATTTCTTGGATCAGTCCAGAGTCTTTGTTTGTGGCCATAGCATGGGTATAGGTTTCAATTTACTTGTTTCCTTTGTCTTCTTATTTTATCCCTTGAAAGGTTTTAAACAAGTTGTTGAGTCTTAAGATATGCCTTTTTTGTTTCTTGATTGAATCCCTGCAATCTGCAGTGGGTTAGAGGTCTTTTCCAGTCTTGTTTCAGTTTTATTTTTATCCTTTTTTACTTACTTTGAAAAAAGAAAAAGTTTACTTCAGTTTTTCTCTTTAAAGCAGTTTAAAAAAAATATTTTCATTTCAGTTTGGTAAAGCAGTTAGAGTTTTTATTTGCAAAAAGGAAAAAGAGTAGTTATTGTCAAGTTCTTCTTGATTTCTTGAAACATAAGTAGCTTGTAGTCAAGAGAAAGCAATTTTTAGGTTTACTTTACAAGATCTTGAAATGTTAGTTAAGAAAAGTTGAGTTTAGAAAGAGTTAGTTACAAGCTTTGCTTTTAAATTGGAAGTAATTTTTCTTTCAAGTGCTTTAATTTTATCCTCCTTTTCATCTCTTTATAACACCATTACTTTCACTACCGTACCTTATGAGTAAATCAATCCTTTAAAAAGAATGCTTAATCTAAAATACACTAGAATTTTTTGTTTTTAGGGTTCATAAACTAGTTTAGGGTTTTAGGGGCTTGAATTAGGTTTGGAGAGGAAACTCTTCAAGGACGTTAAATAAAAAATTGGAGTCTGATTTAAGGAGTTCTTAAGTCCAGTGTCATAAAAGTTATCAAGGACCCCCCTCTAACAGAGGGGAAAAATATGAGGTCATCTGAGGAAAGGTAGTGGAGATAACCCCGCCAAAGCCAGACTGGACATAGTGGGGAACATATATTGAGGGTCTGTTTTGGGAATAATACTGACTGCATTTGCCTACAGAGCTTCATGGACCTCAAATCCATTCGATATCCTCTCTTGTATTTCGAACCATTTTCTTTTGATACCCTTGATAGGCTTCAGACTTGTTATCCTTCTCATTACGATCTACCCGAATGTTGATTGTACCCACCTGGTGACTGACTGGGAGCTGGCAACCTAGTTGCCCATATTATAGGGACTTACACGGGTGACTGTGGGGGTATACTGTGGTACCTAGGACATATGTCAGATTGCGCTTCGCAGAGTATACCCGAAGGGTGCTTCCATGTTTGAGTTGCACTTACATCGATTAGTTTCTCTAGTGTCGATTGGCATAACTGTCCTTCCTACTAGATAGTCAATTGCTTGATTTGTCTTTAGGAAACTTTTTAGTGTGTGCTTGGTGTTCAAATGCTAGATAATTCTTATTGTGTCAGTTGATCATTTCACAAGGTGGAATATCAATAGCTCTGTCGATTGCGAAGGCTTCAGGGCCTATCGTCGGTTACATTGGATCCACCTCCACCACCGTTGTGGTGAAGACTTGACCAAGAAGGGTCATTCAAAGCGACCGAGCCACAGGAAAGTGTGCATGAGCCTGATCCGCAAGGAGACTATTCGACTCTGGAGGAACCTACCATTTCTGACCTTGAGGTAGATGCTCTCAGGCCATCCAAACCTCTAATTACTGACTTGTCAGAGTCGATCTTGATTCATATTGTTCCCACTGAGGTGACACCTTCTGAGCACCAGCTAGTCCTACAAGTGGCAATGGAAGAAAATGTTGCTACTTTGTCTGAGAGTCCTCATACTCCCATTATGGCTACTACCATAGGGGTCATTTTTAACACCCTTGTTTCCCCCAACTTGTAATTAATGATTAATTAGGATTACCATGTTGTGGCATGGGAACGAAGTAAATGTATTATTGTTTGAATTTCCAATAACTGACTGTGGGGGTGAAGCCTAGAAGTACTAGCCATGATATCACTAGAGGAAAGAGTGAGGAGATTGTAGAGAGGGTTGATTAGTTCAAATGACCCAAATTCCCTTTGTTGAGATAATGAGCTCTCAGGATCCCAAGGAGAGAAATCAGTTAATGAAAAAGGACTGGTGGTTGAGAAATTAACCACCCCCATGAATAGAAGCATGGTCTAAAGAAGAAGGTCAACCTGAAGTACAACAGGGTCCTGTAGACCCAGACTGAACTGAGTTTACCTTTTGAGAGAAGGAAAATGATAGGAGGGATGTACGTGCAAGGAACGTAAGAGAATAGATAGAACATAGATAGACAGAGAAGAGAANTCCAGCGGATGACAAATATAAGGTTGCGAGCTTGATGCTGAGTGAGCATCTGATAAACCTTGCTAAGGCCATGACAAAGAGAGAGATCTCTGAGAGTTTGTAGAGAACATAACCTAAGAAGAAGCTGAAATAGAGAAAGAATCCCTGAGAAATTGCGAGAGTCCCCTAGTGATATCATGGCTTGGCATAGGGGTGGCCAAAGCGCTAAGAATGAATGCCTATGAGCCTATGGTTGGGTGGAAAGGCACACATCCATAGTTAGTTATTTGGCTGCAACCTATAATAGATAAGTATTCTCGTATCCTATGTAATTAAACTGTAACTATAGATTAAAGTTGTATATCCTATGAATGTTTTAGGGATGTGCATGTTTCCTTAATGTTTATACTATGTCCCTTTAATTCTGCTTGATTGTGTATTTAAGAAAGTAAGGATTTATTTGGCTTGTACACATAAATGCTCGAGCTTTGTGATGGCTCAAGTTAAAATAAATGAACTATGAGTTCATCGACCGTGGGCACAGTTTCACATGTACATGTCGATGCTCCCAGTCATTCTGAGTCTCATGGAGGAAGGATTCTCTTAAGCTCGGGAGAGGTAGTGTATGTATGCACAGAGTCTCTATGAGGTGGGCAGAGACCAAGAACTCTCTAAGTTCTAAACTCTGGGAGAAAAAAACACAAGGAGCATCCCTTCATTCCGTTAAGGAACCAGTAAGCTCAGAAGGCATAACTCCCTTAGAATGTAGTCAAGGGGTCCATATTTTCGAGACCTTTCATCTGTGTGACTGAGGGCTCATTCTCACAGCCTTAGCAAATTCCCAACCAAGATTCAAGCATGTAACCATGAGAATATTTGGAGGTCCCATATGACCAGGGCCTAGGAACCCTGCACTAAGTTCGAAAGGAGCTAGCTCGTGACGGTTTCAGA
Organism: Picea sitchensis; assembly: GCA_010110895.2. Taxonomy (NCBI): domain Eukaryota; kingdom Viridiplantae; phylum Streptophyta; class Pinopsida; order Pinales; family Pinaceae; genus Picea; species Picea sitchensis. The sequence goes on along the minus strand of SNQJ01S0014896.1, from coordinate 167,504 downwards.
GATTTGGGAGCTCGAAGCCCCAGGGATGTCAAACTTCATAGCTGTCAAAAATACCCGAATGCCGAATTCATGAAGTAACCAAGACCGTAGATCTAGGGAACCTTTGGGTTCCTTCCTAGCCATTGGATTTGTGATGTAGTCAACCTAGCGTTGACCAACTTCGGGAGAAAAGAGGAGTTTGCATCATAGAACTCCCGAATGTCGAAGCCCGAAGTGATGAGAGTCATCGATTCGAGGACACTTAGGGATTGTTCTTAACTTTCATATCTAGGCATTGGTTAGCTCGACGCTAACCAACTCCAGGAGGACAAAGAAGTTTACCACATGAAACCCCCAAACGTCGAAGTTACGAAGTAGCAGAGGTCGTCGATCTCAGGGTGATGTGGATCTATGTTGGCTGTGAGATCAAAAGACATGAAGGATGATCATTCTGGAGTGATGTGGTGTAGTGACATCACCTAGGGTGACGTGGACCGAAGTTTGATGTGTGACATGTCACTTGGATTCGTGCATATCACATACCCTATAGAACCATTGGAATGTGACACATGTCACCCCTGGCCCTTTACATGTGTCAACCCCTGGTATGAGGCCTCCTAGAAAGAGTGGTTGGTGAAGTGACTAGAGCTTCGGGCATCCAGGACTTCTGGACTACGGAGGATTTGGGTGTAGTATTGTAGAGAGTGCAAAGCGCTTGAAGTGTCGAAGTGCCAGAGTAGATCCTAGTCATTGGCACAGGAAGGCACATGGCAGTAGATTATTAACTTTGGAGAAGAGACACTCCGAAGGAAATGAAGTGAGGTGCTTTGAAAATCCCTGAAGCCTGAAGTAGCAGAGAAAATATGAGCCGTCTATTGGTAAGGAAAGGTGTAACCAAATCCTGCACTCCAGAGCAGAATTCACTCCAGAAGAAAGTGGAGTTGGAGGAGCTAGAACTCCCGAAGGCCGGAGTGTCGAAGTTCATCTTAGTCATCCGTGAAAAGAGGATAGGTGTCAGTAGATCCCCCACTTCGGAGGATAGCCACTTTGGGGAAAAGTGGTGTTGTGTGGGTTGAAAACTCCTGAAGGCTGAAGCGTCAGAGTTCATTGTGACTGTTGAATAGAGGAGGATGCGTGTCAGAACATCCGACACTCTGAAAGGATTTCACTCCAGAGGTTTGCATGTGTGAAGACTCAAGAACTACTGAATCCCAGAGTCCCAAAGTAAATCGAAGCCGTCCATTCTCTGAGGACAGGTGGCGATGGATTGTGAACTTCAGAGATTTTCCACTTCGGAGGATTCGCGTGGTGGTTGTTCAGAATTTACCGAAGTGTTGGAGCCTGAAATTGTCGTGGACCGTTGATTTCAAAGGAGAAGTGTGCACCATTGATTAGCAAGGGAACACGTGGAAGATGGAGGTCCATTCCATTAGAAAGCCACTTTGGAGGATTTGTGGAGTGTGCATGCAGATTTGGCTGAAGCCCGAATTTTCGAAGGAGGAGACAGGGCGATAGATCTTAGTGAGGAAAAAGGACCATTGATCCTATTTCTGTGGTTCCGGAGGATTGTGCCTCTGAAAGAATTGGCCGTGGTGTGAGGAAAGAATGCCCGAAGAGCTTTGAGAAGCCATAAATTTCAACCCAAAGCTCAGATTTAATCCTGGTAGAAGTCATTATAATGATATGGGTAAGTAGAAGAGGATGAAGACCTTAGAAAAAGGATATGAGATGTTAAAGAGAGCTAAATTATGATGCCCCATCCCTAGAAAATATACTCAGGGGTCGGGTGTGTTACAAATTGGTATCAGAGCAAAAAAACAACACTTGGCCTGCTTGGGCTCATGCATGAGTCATATGAAAATATTTTTGGAGGACTTTAAGGGGTAACACCCTATGTTACCCCATTTGTGAGAAGCTTAGTAAACCTCTACTAAAGAGAGGAATGAGATCTTTTACTGTTGATAGATGTTTTGGAAACTTTCATGGTATGTTTCTAATGTTTCCAAACAAAGAAGTTGACTTCACTCTACAATCGTATGTGTTGTTGTATAGACATAAGATTGGGTTACCAAGGCTAGGATGAGACTGTGGAGAATATTACTGCCAAACATAATTTTTTTGCATAAATTCCTTGAATACAATGATGTAGATTAAATTACCGTTGGGATTTTACCCAACGAGATTGAATCATTCTAGTCTGTGGCAAAGGAAGCCTATCATTTCTTTGGGAAATGATATTCAATCCTACATGAGTGGGATTATGTTGATGGGCACTAATAGCAAGACTTGGATGTGAACGGATGGAAAGGATCCGTAGCAGTAATAATTATTGATTTAATGAAGGGTTAAACCTTGTATATGTGTATAATCCCTCACGATTAGAGGAATGAGTTTGGTGACCATTCTCTTAAAAGGGAGAGCATGTGAAGCTCTCAGGTTTCGAAGGGAATTGAAAAATGAATTTTGTTTTTGTGTACAGGAATGGCTGGGTAGGGTTTTTCTAATCAATATGATAAACAAAGTTGTATAAATATAGAGTCATTGAGTGAGAAATCACATCAACCTCCCTTGCTTGGTGGATAGGAAACTAATCTACCAGAATTCTTGTGGGAGGGGGAGAGTGGCCTCCATCCCTGACTGTTGCTGAATAAAAGGAAGAATTTTAGGTGTAATGGTTAAGACTGATTATGACCTAAAGATAATATAGATTTTTGAACTAGAATACTTAGTAAGTAACATAACTCGAAATTGCATTTGGGCTTTAAGGGAATAGTCCAAATGATATTAGATGTTAATTTTTTATAATTAAGGTAAAATGGTTGAATAATTGTTGATCCTGAATGTGGTAAAGGAAGTGTTGGGGCACTTATAGAAGCCCAATGGGTTATATTGACATCCAGTGGTGGATGGTAGCCATATAGATATAGTTGGACCGTAGTGAAGGGAATCTAGAAAAGGATTTCCTTGATCGGAAGGTCTGCTGATCAAGACCAGTTGGAAGCTAGATTGCCTGTTTTATCACCTTGGGCATGGTTATAATTGCCCAGACTATATTTATGAGTGGGAAATTTTTTCATGAAAGTTGAGGCAAGAGTGTTTTTCCTGCTAGCTATTATCACATAGAAAGGGAAACATAGTTATGACTATGTCTGTTAAACTTCCAGGTGGATATCTTGTGAATGACTACAAGCTCTCAACTGAGAGGGAAGATCGATGTTGAGTGTCCCTGTGAGGCTTTTCATAAGGATGGAAAAAATATCCTTGGAGGAGGATCTGGAAGTATGATATGTCCATGTGCATGTATGACATGGAAAGGGTGCAAGCAATGAGCTTGCATGAGGAATGTTTGGCTAGGTTTTTATGTGTTTGAATGCATGGGTTAATGAATTGTAAGGCTTCGTGACATGAAGACTGATATTAATACCGATTAGGTATGAAAGATATTAAATGTGCAAGTGATGCACATGCATTATGTAAGGATAAATATATACTAAAGGCACATTACGGCTGCCATGATGAGTGATATGTAAGGCAAGAATTGCACTTCCCAAGATTAAGTGAATACCATGAATGCATGGTTAACTCCATTTTGAAGAGTTATGAAAGTTCTATTTTGAATGATATCTTAAAGGGATTGTGCTCCATTCCTTCAAGAAAGAGTATTATAAATAGAAGAAAGAGTGGACGAGCAAGGATGCTCTGTTGTCATGATAAGAGGCAAATGATTATGCCTTTGATGGTCACATGAGAATGATTGTGAACAATCATGAGTTGACTGATTTTAAAATAGAGATGTAGGTGGGATATGAAATATACCTATGGAAGCTACACACAGGCTTATAATTATGCATATGGTTAAGCACATCATGGATGTAAGTTAACAAAACTAGAATATGTGTGGATACATAATTTGGATGCATGACAAAGATGCATGTTTATATTCCTTATGAAATATTTGGTACCCAGCTAAAGCCAACTCAAGGTTGAGGCTATCACAGATAGTGAAGGATATGCAATAAGGAAGTTGCATGCTGAAGGAGTTCCCTGTGGAGGAACTGTGTGAAGACTCTATCAGGAGAACATAGTCACAACCTTATTGATTGTTCAGAATTAAGCAACGAGCTACAAGATTGTGTGTGTATGTGTGTGTATATATATATATATATATATATATATATATATAAGAATCCTGGATTACATTTTGAAAAACATCATGTAATGAATAAAAGACTAATAAAAGAATAAATGAGTATGTTTTATTGAATAGGCTTGGTTGAAGCCATGATTAAGAAAAGGAAGTGAGGCCTTATAGATAACTCAACTGGGCTAAAATGTCCCAAGCGGTGTAGAAAGAATTGGAAGAACGGGAGATCCCTCAATTCTTTTCTCGTTGAGTATTATGTTTTTCTCTAGGATGAGAAAGATGGTACGCTAATGAAAGTGAAAATGTTTTGACATCATAGTGATAAGGGTTGTATTACTGAAGAAACAATTGAAATATGTTTGTGTTGCACTCATGGAAACATTTGAGGATAATGTGATGAAGTGCATAAAGATATGCTAGGACATTTTGAAGATGTTTTATGGATTTGAATGTTATGATACATGAATTTTATTTAATATTACAACTAATGTAATTTTGACTATGATGATGCATGATATGTATAGAAAGGAACTGGAGTTGTTGAGGAAGACAGTTTCCAATAATGGGCAACCTCATGTAGAGGATGACCATGAGAAGGATGTGGTTGAAAGATTGTTGACAGGGCTATATAAGTCCCCATAAAGCACTGTTGATGAGGTAAAAATTAGAAAGAGGGTGCTAGCGGTCAAGAACTGGTATAAAAATGTTCATGCCTATGTGGCATAAGGTATGAAGGGATTTGGTAAGAACCCCTTCTAAAATATTTTATTGTCTTAATGTTATGCATGAACTTTTGAAAGGTAGTTGTATGCCTTGGATACCCAAGTAGGGTATGATTCAAGAAGGAGAACCTGAATAATGGAGGTGTTAACCTATGGAAGTAAAGACTTCTTGTAATCCTTGGAAGAATTCATGAACTGATATGTCATGAATGCATTGACCAATCAAGGAATGCTTAAAGGCATTCATGTGAAACCTTGAGTTTCATGAGTGAGGATTTAAGACTGTGATCAATTCAGAGAAGAAAATATGGGTCTACTAAAATAATAAATATGGACAAAGAATCCATATGGTAATAAGTTGGTTGAATTCCAACACACCTTGGCGAGAGTGCCTAACCTGAAAAGTGATTATCTGAAATCGATGCAAGGGTGTATTATGTGTGAATGTGGCCATGAACATTGGCACATTGATTAAATTCACTTAATGTTGAATTGCATCTGGAAAGGTTGATATACTGAACTGTTGCATGTGTAAGGAATTAAATTTCCTTTTTCTCTATATCATCGAATAGATAAAAGTGATTTGATTGTTAGCATGCACAATTTAAGAATTGTTTGTGATGATGTTATAAAGGTGCAGTGAAAATATATGTGCATGGGAAACTAACAATTTATTTGGTTGATTGAAGTTGAAAGTGCAGGAAGAAAAGAGTCTTGGATATGGCAGTGCTATAAGTCCATAAGGAAGACTAATTACCTATTGAGCCAAACCACAAGTAATGGTATTTTCTTTGAAGCGAATGCATTTGATTGTTAGTGTGCACAGTCTTGAAATTGTTTGTGAACCACTGCAAGTGTGCAATGAAAATATAATGTGCATGAGAACTAACAATTTGTTTGGCTGAGGAATGTTGAAATTGCAGGAAGCAAAGGGTCTTGGATATGGTAGTGTTGTAAGCCCATAAGGAAGACCAAAATTTCCTACTGAGCCAAACTACTATCGGAAGAAAAGTCCCATAATTGGTGGATATGGTTCCATGTAGAACAAATCTGAAAATAAATGAGGAAATTGGAAAATCTGTGGGTGACAGATTTACAAGAAAATTCTGAATTTAGAATTTATGATGATGTCTCATGAATTTTTTTATACCTGTGATACAGGTGAGAAGAAAAGATCTGTCCAGAAAGGACAAATGAAGGCCATCAATTGAAAATCATGAAAAATGGCTACTGCTGAGCCATGAGAACCTTGTGGTAAGCGATGATCACCTAGAATATGTTGTGTTGAGGTAACACAAGCCAGAGGGATGCCTCGATAGAGAAATTTTGAGGGATTCCTCGACTGTAAGGCTCAATGAAGTCTCTGGAATTCTTCCTGTGCGAGAAAATCTTCGAAAGGCAAGATGGATCACCCGAGGGACTATATAGCAGAGAAGGGGATACCTGAGCTTGGGCACGGAAGGTGAGTGACCGCAAGGAAGAAGAGACTCCGAAAGTTTGTGTAAACTATTGATTGGGATCATGCACACAATGGTTATGTCAAGGAAAAACAATGAGCCAAGATGAAAAGACAGTCATGTGGATGCAAATCTACGAACTGCACAAAAACGTATTGTGCTAGATTATGAAATTTTCCTCTTGAACTTTGAACATCAGTAAAATGTTTTCACATGAAATTTTGATTTATTTGCTTGTTGTCCAAGATTATTGAAGGCAGGTAACGAAGACCAAGATTCTGGAAAGGACATTACCAAGAAAGAAGGTCAAGACTTCTGAAGAGGATGACTGAGAAAGGCATCATAGGTGTTACTGAGAAAGAACACCTAGGACGGTGTTCGTTTTAAGGGGGAGGGGATTGTAACACCCTTGTTTCCCCCAACTTGTAATTAATCATTAATTGGGATTACCATGCTATGGCATGTGAACAATGCAAATGTATTATTGATTGAATTTCCAATAATTGAATGTGGGGGTGAAGCCTTGAAGTACTAGCCATGATATCACTAGAGGAAAGAGTGAGGAGATTATAGAGAGGGTTCATTAGTTCAAATGACCCAAATTCCCTTTGTTGATATAATGAGCCTCTCCGGATCCCAAAGAGAGAAATTAGTTAATGAAAAAGGACTGGTGGTTGAGCAATCAACCACCCCCATGAATGGAAGCATGGTATGAAGAAGAAGGTCAGCCTGTAGTACCATAGGGTCCTACAGACCCAGACTGACCCAAGTTTCCCTTATGATAGAAGGAACATGATACGAGGGATGTGCGTGAAAGGCACGCAAGAGAAAAGATAGAACATAGATATACATAGAGGAGAACGGGTGGAGATATCTAGTGGATGACAAACATAAGGCCGTGAGCTTGATGCTAAGTGAGAATCTGATAAAACTCGCTAAGGACATGACAAAGAGAGAGATCTTTGATAGTTTGCAGAGAACATAACCCGAGTAGAAGCTGAAAAAGAGAAAGAATCACTGAGAAACTATGAGAGTCCCCTGGTGATATCATGGCTTGGCACATGGGTGGCTAAAGAGATAAGAATAAATGCCTCTGAGCCTATGGCTGTGCAGAAAGGCGCACACCCATAGTCAGTTAGTTGGCTGTAACCTGTAATAGATAAGTATTATCATAGCCTATGTAATTAAACTATAACTGTAGATTGAAGTTGGATATCCTATGAATGTTTCAGGGATGTTCATGTTTTCTTAATGGTTATACTATGTCCCTTTAATTCTGCTTGATTGTGTATTTAAGAAAGTAAGGAATTATCTGGCTTGTACATGTAAATGCTCGAGCTCTGTGATGGCTCAAGTTAAAATAAATGAACTATGAGTTTTTCAACCATGGGCACAATTTCACGTGTGCATGTCGACGCTCCCAGTTGTTCTGAGTCTACTGGAGGAAGGAGTCTATTAAGATCAGGAGAGGTAGTGTATGTATGCACAACGTCTCTACAAGGTAGGAAGAGACCGAGAACTCTCTAAGTTCTAAACTCCGGGAGAAAAAAACAAAAGGAGCATCCCTTCATTCCGTTTAAGGAACTAGTAAGCTCAGGAGTTATAATGCCCTTAGAATGTAGAAAAGGGGGCTTTATTTCCCAGACTTTTCATCTGTGTGACCAAGGACTCCTTCTCACAGCCTTAGAAAATTCCCGGCTAAGAGTCAAGTGTATAACCATGAGAATCTTTGGAGGTCCCATATGACTAGGGCCTAGGAACCCTGCACTAAGTCTGAAAGGAGCTAGCTCATGATGGTTTCAAAGCTTCAGGAGCTCGAAGCTCTGGGGATGTCAAACTTCATAGCTCTCAAAAATACTTGAATGTCGAATTCGTGAAGTAACCATGACTATAGATCTAGGGAACCTTTGAGTTCCTTCCTAGCCGTCAGATTCATGATGTAGTTAGCCTGACATTGACCAAATTCGGGAGAAAGGAGGAGTTTGCATGGAAAAAATCCTGAACGTTGAAGCCCGAAGTGACAAGAATCGTTGATTTGAGGACACTTTGGGATTGTTCTTAACCGTCAGATCTAGGCAACGGTCAGCCCAACAATGACCAACTTTTGGAGGAAAGAGAAGTTTACCCCACAAAACCACCAAATGCTGAAGTTACAAAGTAGCGAAGGTTGTTGATCTCAGGGTGATGTGGATCTACCTTGGTCATGAGATCAAAAGGCATGAAGGATGATCAGTCCAGAGTGACGTGGTGCAGTGATGTCACCCAGGGTGACATGGACCCAAGTTTAACGTGCCATGTGTCAGTTGGATTCGTGTGTATCGCATACCCTATAGATCGATTGGAATGTGACACATGTCACCCCTGAGCCTTTACATGTGTCATCCCCTAGTATGAGGTGGCCTAGCCAGAGTGGTTGGTGAAGTGACTGGAACTCCAGGAGTCTGGGACTTTGGGACTCTGAAGGATTTGGTTGTTGTATTGTAGAGAGTCCAAAGGGCCCATAGTGTTAAAGTGTCGGAGTATATCCTAGCCGTTGGAAAAGGAAGGCACATGGTTGTAGATTATTAACTCCAGAGAAGAGCCACTCCAGAGGAAATGAAGTGAGGTGCTTCGAAAATCCCCAAAGCTCAAAGTAGTGGAGCAGATTTGAGTCGTCTGTTGGTAAGGAAAGGTGTCACTAGATCTCGCACTCCAGAGCAGAAGTCACTCCAAAAGAAATTAGAGTTGGAGGATCCAGAACTCCCGAAGGCCAGAGTGTCGGAGTTCATCTAAGTCATTCATCAACAGAGGACAGGTGTCAGTAGATCCCCCACTTAAGAGGATAGCCACTTCTGGAAAAGTGGTGTTGTGTGGGTTGATAAATCCTAAAGGTTGAAGCACTAGAGTTCATCGTGACTGTTGAATAGAGGAGAACGCATGTAAGAAGATTCAACACTCAAGAAGGATTTCACTCCAAAGGTTTTCATGTGTGGGATAATGAATCAAAGCTATCATTTCTCTAAGGACAGGTGGTGACAAATCATGAACTTCATATATTTTCCACTCCGGAGGATTTGCATGGTGGTTTTTCAGAATTTCCCGAAGTGTTAAAGCCTGAAATTGTTGTGGGATGTTGATCTTAATGGAAAAGTGTTCACCATTGATTAGCAAGGGGACATGTAGAAGACGGAGGTCCATTCCATTAGAAATCCACTTCGGAGGATTTGTGGAGTGTGCATGCGCATTCGACCAAAGCTTGAATTTCTGAAGGAAGAGACGGGGTGGTAGATCTTAGTGAGGAACAAGGACCTATGATCATGTTTATGTGGTTCCAAAGGATTGTGCCTCCAGAAGAATTGTCTACAACGTGAGGTGAGAACTCCCAAATATATTTGAGAAGCCATAACTTGCAACCCAAAGCTCAGATTTAAGGCTAGTAGTAGTCATTGGAATGTTGCAGGTAAGTATAAGAGGATGAAGACCTCAGATGAAGGATTCGATATGTTAAAGAGAGAGAAATTTTGATGCCCCATCCCTAGGAAAGATACTCAGGGTTCTGGTGTGTTACAACATCCTACCTCCTCTCCCACCTTCGCCAGTCAGGACCACGGTGTTCTTGACTCCCTCAACTTCGGGCAGTGGTCCGATACCATTATCATCTTCGATCACTGCTCTGTTTACTCAGAGTGCGATAGGCCCTCCCTTCTCATACAGGATGCTTGACTTTGATTCAAACATGGTTCTTACTTACTCTACCTTATAGACCATGGGTTTGGGGGTGCATCAGTCCCCTTTAATGCTATCCGTTTCGGTGGGGTTCATACACCTTCTCCGTCCCCTTCTCTCGGTGGTTCTTTTGAGAAGCCAATCGGGACAAATGCTAATTATAGTTTGTTTGGTGCAGGTAGTTTAGGACCTTCATCTTATACAACTTCGGTGGGATCTATGTCATTCTCTTTCTTCGGTGCATTTGGGAAAAATGCTTTTTCTTCGGCTTTTGTCTCGGTTGGGGACAACCCCAGTTTCAAGAAATAGAACCTAGTGCAGGGTACTATTCCTTCACAGGGAGCAATGAGTGGAGTTTCCTCCACATAAGTTATTTGGAATCCTTGCTAAGGATCAGTTCCCTCTCAAATGATGTCGATTGGGGGAAACCCTTTCCATGCTCAATGGAACCACAAGAAGGGATCCATACCCATTCCTGTCGGATCAGTTGGGGGCATCCCCTTCCAAATTCCTTGGAACACAATGAAAGGATAAATCCCCACACAAGCTATGTCATCCAATTACAAGAGTCAAATGATGATACCCCAACAGATGTAGTTTTCATATGTTGTTCAAGGCCATGGTTTCTACCAAAACCCTGGCCAACAGTCCAACTTTTCCTAGCAACCTAATGCCAGTCAAAATCTAAGACCCTCTTTTCCTGTAAACAATTCACAACCAAAAATACCATTTCTGGAAAGAATACATCTGCCAGACTTATCGAGATTACTGAATGAACCAATTTGTCATGATCCACATTGGCCCCCCATGCTGACTAAGTTGCCCTTAGATATTTTGAATTTGAAGGCAAGCCTGGTAAAGATCTAGGTGATCATGTGACGAATTTTCATTTATGGTTCTTGTCAAACTCACTGAGGGACGACTCCATCCACTTGCACCTTTTTCAATGCACTCTTATAGGGAGTGTTGCGAAAAGGTATATTGAGCTTGATTGCTTGAGGTAATTTTACTTCAACGACTTGGCGATGGTCTTCTTGAACCGTTTCCAGTTACTTGCGAGATACAATGTCGACATCGAATTGTTGGCCAACTTTGAGAAAACCAAGGCCAACCATATCTCCGATCATATCTCAGAATGGAATCATTGAAAGAGATTAATTAAGGTCTAGGTCCCTCCTTCTTTCTTTATTGAGTGGTTCCTAAAGTCTTTGGTTCCCTGCATATACAAGGACGTAGTGACTTCCAGAGTGCTTTCAGAAGAGGAGGTGATTATGAGAGTGCATTAGCTTGAACTGATCTACTCTCAGTCCGACATGCTCTATGAGATTTTTCCAAATGGGATTTGGTCTATTCTCAATAAGGCCAAGCAAAAGTATGGACCCCATGCCGATGGTGTTGTGGGTTTAACGCAAAACAATTCCATTGACCTGTTTTCAAATTACTTGCAATGATTGTCGATACAATAGACTGTGGGTAGAGGGACTCTGAGTTCGGCTGTTCCCCCTACCCAGACATCAAACATACATAGTGTTCATTCGAAGAACCCTAAGGCCAACCAACAACCTGAGGGAAAGAAGAAACAACTGAAAAAGAAGGGTAAAGGGGGTAAAAAGTCTACCAATAATGTTGGCGGGGGAAAAACGGAGAAGAATAAGTCAAAGTATCTGTGTAATCTTTGCACAGAAAACCACCTGACTCATATGTGCCCTCGGCTTGTAGAAGATTAGAAGTTATTGGTGTAGCAACAACCTGTTGTGCTGATGAACCCTTTTCCACAATGGCAAAACATGGCTTAGGATTCAATATCCTTGAGCATGGCAGGGGGTAGTTAGGGACCCCCTGTGCTTACCAATAACAACCCGACCACGAATATTTACATGATGAATTCCAAAGATAATATAGTGACCATGGCCTAAGATTACAGAATGCTAGAATTTGACGAGAAGGGAAAAGAAACTACGAACCCACTGACTTCTCTCTAGATTGAGAAGGTGGCGGGTGATTCGATGACTCGCATCCCTAAAGGTGTGTTTAAGAAGGATTCTCATAATAAAAATGTGAGGGCTGCCAAAACTACTCCATTGTGGAATATTTGGCACAGAACCCTTGCGCAATGTCTACTTTGGAATTTCTCCAGAGTTTCCTTTCATAGAGAAAATCTTTGTTATGTGCCTTGGCATCGGCAGAGACTTGTAACCCAGGAGCGATCATTTTTTATCCAACCGACTTAAAATATCATATTCCTTACCACGTTTCATTTCAGATAGTAGTGGCTTACACCAAAAAATATTTTACTAGAACCATTTTCAATACAATGGTTGACGAGGGTGCCTCGACCTGCATGATGTTGTCGGCATGTTGGAAGGCCATTAGCCAACCTAGGTTTTCTTCGTCGCCTACGTTGCTTACGGTGTTTGACTGTCGGTCGTTTAGAACACATGGAATCATTCCTTCTTTCCCTATGTAGTTGGGAGGAAAAATCATGTGTGTCGAAGTTGAAGTGGTCGATGTGCCTCTCGACTACAACTTGTTGTTAGGAAGGAGTTGGACTTATGCGATGCATGCAGTGGTTGCTACAGTTTTTTGGGTCTTGTGTTTTCCACACAAGGGACAGATTGTGACCATTGACCAGTTATCCTTCTCCCATCCTGACCCTTCATCGGGGGCTTCCACGGTCTCGATGATTGATAATCTGCACCCTGACATTGTCAACTTAGGTGTTGGTTTGTTTTCGTCGCTGATGGGAACTTTCGATTACCCGCCGCCTTCTGGCAATGTCAATCTTATATTGATTGTTCCGACCAGCCTAGGGCTACAATTCTACAAGTGTTGTCATTTCAAATGAGCTGCTTTAACGATATATGGACTTTACCTTCCCCGTCAGCCTCTATGGAAGGGATAGGACATCCTAGCATGGCCATTCCCTTATTTGCGGCTGAGGTTGCATACAACATTGTCCAACAAACTTCGGTCGACCCTGATCCAACTCATGCACAGGAGTTAGATCCAGTTCTCGAGCTTATTTGGGCTCAATATTCTCTTTCCACTCAAGATCCTTTAGACCTGTTATTTCCCTCTGACGAGGTGATTCTTGGGATGATCTGCATCATAGATCTTACTTCCTTCCCTAGTTAAGGAGAATAGAGGCGGAAAAATTTGTTTCGACCGTGAGTGGAGATATTTCTTGTTCTATCAATCCTCTAGCTACGCACGAAGTTTATGTCAAGGGTGACATGGAAAGTATCGCTACAAAAATTCCTATAGATATCTCCAAAACCCATGGTGTTGTGGAGAATTTTTTCGTCGGATCAGACTTCTCCCCCGAAGAGATTCAAACTTATATTGATTTATTCAAAGAATTCCGTGACATTTTTTCCTGGTCTTATGAGGAAATTTCAGGCATTGACCTATGAATTGTTGAGCATGAAATTACAACTTATCCTGATACCAAGCTGGTTTGACTGAAGCTTCATCTGATCAATCCTCAAAAGGCAACAATAATTAAGGAAGAAGTAGAAAACAACTCAAAGCTGATTTTATCTACCCTATACAGTTGATGAAATGGGTGTCAAACCCAGTTCTGGTTAACAAGAAACAGGGTACGATTCATGTGTGCATGGACTTCCATGATTTGAATAAGGCCTGTTCGAAAGATAATTTCCCCACCCGATTCATTGATCAGATTGTCGAAGAGTGTGCAGGCTGTGAGGTAATTTCATTCATGGATGGTTTCTCGAGATACAATCAGATTCAAATCAAACCTGAGGACAAAAATAAAACAACTTTTATTTGTCCTTGGGCCACATTCGTGGATCGTAAGATTCCTTTTGGCATGAATAATGCTAGAGCCACCTTTCAATGAGCCAAGTCGTTTTCTTTTCATGACCTTAGACACATAGTCGAAGCATATCTTAATGATCTAGCATCACTCTCTCGTAAGAGATCTGATCATCCCACTCATCTTCGACTAATATTTGAACGATGTCACTACTATTATATTTGCTTGAATCCTAAAAGGTGTAGTTTATGCGTGATGTTAGGTCGTCTCTTAGGTTTTATTGTTTCAAAAATAGGGATCATGGTCGATCCTCTCAAGGTTGAGGCCATAGTTCAATTGCCTCCCCCGTGCATGATACCCCAACTTCAGATCTTACAGGGGAAAGGGAATTTTCTTTGGCATTTTGTCGTGAATTATGCCGAGATCACTAAATGGTTTATGCGTCTCCTAAAAAAGGGGGTTCCATTCTGTTGGGATCTAGATGCTCAATGCTCCTTTGAAGCATTGAAACGCGCCCTGACATCTGCCCCTCTTCTTCAACCTCCCAATTATAACAAATATTTTGTGTTGTACTTGCCTACTGCAGAGTCGACCATCGACATGGTCTTGGTTCAAGAATATGACCTTCTCGAAGAACATGTTATATATTACCTTAGCCGAGGCCTGTTTGGGTTGGAACTCAACTATTCTCACATTGAGAAGCTTGCTTTGGCAGCAGTTCATGTTGTCCAATGCTTTCATCACTATATTTTTCTTCGCAAGACCACTTTCATTGCCATTGTGAACCTTTTTCAATATGTGTTAGCATGACAAGTCATTGGCGGAAATATTAGTATATGGATAGTCATCTTACAGGAGTTTGACTTGGATTTTGTTTCTACGAAATCCAGAAAGTCATTGGTCTTTTCCGAAATCATTTTGGAACTTCCAGTCGAGTCTAGTGATATCACACTCGAAGAATCACATATCAAGGGAGATCTTTTTCTAATTGCATCTTCAAACCCCTAGTATGGAGATATACTAGTCTATCTCCAGACTTTGAAGTGCCCCGCTTCTACTTCCTATGATGAGCATCGACACATTAGAAATCAGGCACGAAACTATCTTATACTTGATCACACTTTATATAGTCAAGGCGTGGATTGCATTCTTCATTGATGCCTTATCCATGAAGAAGCAGAGCTCGTTTTGAATGTTTGTAACACTAGAGCATGTGGCAGTCATTTTTCTGGGTTGGAGACAACCCAAAAGATTCTACGTGCAGGTTACTTCTAGCCCTCGTTAATCAAGGATTGTGTTGAGGTGTTCAAGAAGTGCCACCTGTGTCAGATCTTATGTCAAAAGATGCCAGCACATCCTGCTCCTGTGTTTCCTGTCATTGTTGTTGGTCCTTTCACCAAGTGGGGGATTGATTTCATTACATGTCACTCGACCTCATCCAGGAGGCATTGTTACATCATCGCAACAGTGGAATAATTCACAAAGTGGGTCAAAGCTCTGCCAACGTTTAACAATGATGGAAAAACAACGACTCTTTTCATTTTTAATTAGATAGTAGCAAGGTTTAGCATCCCGAAGGATATTGTCACTGACCATGGCAGTCACTTACAAAACAAAATGATGACTGAGTTGACGTCAAAGCTCAGGTTTAGGAAAGAAAATTTATCACTTTATTACCCGCAAGTGAATGGTTAGGTTGAAGCTATGAATAAGTCACTCAAGACTATTCTTCAATAGACGATCAATTCTGCCAAGTAAAATTGGAATTTGATGTTGTACTCAACGTTGTGGGTGTACCGAATGTCTGTGAAGACTGCCACCAGTTTTTCACCTTTTCAACTCATATACAGGCTGGAAGCAGTCTTACCTATTGAGTGTCAGATTCCTTCTTTAAATTTTGCAGTGGAATTACTGTCAGACACTTCACCGCTTGAGGAATGCCTAATATATCTTGAGAAGCTTAATGAGCAATGTCATGATGCGGCCTCAGCCAATGAGACTCATAAGCAACGAGTCAAGTGTTAGTATGATCAGCCTGTTCATCCTCGAATTTTCTCTGAAGGAAATCTTGTCCTGGTCTATGATCAAGACCAATATCCCCTGGGGGTAGGCAAGTTCAAACACACGTGGTTCAGACCGTTCATTATGAAAGAGGTCTTGAAGAAGTTTGGTTACTGTCTGGTTGATTTTGAAGGAAATGCCTTGGCAGAGCCTAGAAATGGGCTCTACCTCAAGAAGTATTACTCGTAGTTTGGTCACCTGGGTGACTTCTTGTACATATGTATAGCTTTTTATACATTTTTTGTCTTTTTGTTTTGTGGACGTGTAGTTGTTTATGTCTTCTTTTTCACTGTGGCAGATGTCAAGTGAATCATAGGTGTATTTTGGGTTCGAGGATGATGCTAGCTGACATACTCGGAGGCTTTCTTCCGCAGCTTGGGTGATTTTCACACCTGGAGGCCAGTTTCTATCTTCCATAGGTATTTGTCTAGGTGACGCTATAAAAAATGTTTTCGAGTACAATGCAGTGATAGAGTTTCTTCGTGACTCTTTGTCGCATGGCATTTCTCACCTTTGGGTCTACCTATATGCTCAACTGGTTGTGTCCCAGTTAAATGGAGTTTACTGCGTTTATGATCCCACTTTGCACCGACGTTTCCTTAGGGTACGTCTCTTAGAACATTATTTCAATTACATTGTGTACATCCATGTTCCTAGGATATTTAATCATATGACAGATACTTTATCTTATCAAATATTAGATTGGCATGTTGCACACACATACACATGTATATATATTTGTAAAAGATGTAATCCATAAGAAAGAAAATATGTATATATATATATATATATCAAAAAGTGTCATGATTACATAGGCGGGCACAAACGCCTCAAAAAATAGTGTTCAATATACATCGTTGGGCTTATGCCCTCAAAATATATATGTACAAAAGGTTCCCTCGGCACATCAAAGGTCTATCCTATCTAAGCATGAGGCCTATTGGCCCTGCCATAATGCAAAACGACATTGGCCAAACACCAAAATAGCTAGACCCATGTTCATGGCACCCCTACTACATGAGGTTACATAGAAGGGGGGATATCCTCAATCTCAGCCATAGGTACAGTGCAAGTGAGTGCAGTGAGGTTGTGCTCTACTCATCTCATAACTCTCTCAGCCTCTCTAGTTGGGGGGTGGGTCTGTAGCTATTGGTCCTTCGACTGTTGTTGGTCCTGCCTCTAGTCGAGGACGTCGTCGAGTCCTCTCGAAGTCCATTGGGTGCACTGGTCCCACATTTGTACATAGCAGATACACAAGATTCACTACTCTATACACATATAAAAATGATATATATATAAACAATTAAAAATTAGGTAACTTTAAAATCATGCTACCTATCTTGTCTCGCTCCTCACGGGGAGGCATGGGCATGTCCAGATCTCTGGAGAAGTTCATCCCAACATAAGGGTAATCCTCGATCGTCGAAATCTACTATGCCCACCATTCGAAGAACTTGTCATCGAAGTCCTCTATGGTCCTCCCTCCACCCTATCGTGGAAGCAATTCTGCCCACCTACATACTGTTGGGAAGGAGGCCACATGCCCCCATACCGTCTCTCTGGGACTAAGACTAGGTACCCTCTCAAAGAAAAGGAACAAAAAATTGTACCGAACCCGAAGTTCTTATTGGTACGTTGTCGACACTCTGTCAACTGTCTCGTCATGCACATCAACATGGTTGTGCTCCAGTAAAAAATATGTGCCTCTTAACACTGAATGGCATAGTGCATATGTGCTCACGAGGCCTAATGTAGGGTTGCGGATCCAGTAATCTGTCGAATCAGTAGTAAGATCACTCGTAGAGACAAACTAGTGATCTTGTGAATAGACACTTGAGAACCTACCTTCTCAATGACAACCTCATAGTACATCTGGATATAATCCTCAATGTTGAAGGGCCCAACGGGAAATGTCCTCAAATTGACTGGCTCCCCTCTCCTTGAGAGGCTAGTCAAGAAGTAAATGTCCTCTATCATGGGGGTCAGTGATTGACCCTCTAGCATGAATTCCTCTGCATTTGGGTGCTAATAGTCCACAAGAGCATTGAGTAATCTAGGTTGTGCCCTCATAAATGGAGACTGGAAGAGCTTCCATAGCCCACACTGCATTAGTACGATGATGGATGTAGGGTCCTCTTTTACCAAAATGTCAATATCCTCGTGCTCCCTTTCCCTCCAGTGGAAATACATCCTGTTCCATGGAAAAATGGAGGAAGTTTAGTACTTGCATTTTTATTTTTTCCAAGCTTGCAAAGGTCTACGCAGGCTGTATTGGCCACAGTCGCTTATGTACATGGGTATATTTTTTTCTTCCCGAGTACATACGTAGGCTTTCCTTGGACAGTCCGTGTGCACGCAGAGATGCTCTTTTTAGGAGAGCGTGCCCCTCAAAAACTAAAAAATAATGCATAATTGAAGTATGGGAATGCAAGAGGGATTATTTTGTACTTACTTGGTCCAAGTAGAAGTTCGTTTCATCCATTGAAGCTCCCGTAATCAACTTTTTTAGCAAAGGGGTTTTTTCTCCTTTTGGTTAATTTTCGAATTGCAATGGTAAAAATGAGTTGTCAGCTTCTATTTATAGACTTTTTTGGCCTTTTTGGCCTCTTTTGACCCCCTTTGTCACTTTTCCTGGCCTGGTGATCATTTGATTCTAATTCCGAGTTTCTTATAGGACGTTCTAGTACACTTTTCCTTTTGGTTTGGTAATTTTTTGGAGATGGGTCACTTTTTGGTATCCCTTGGTAAAAGTCATTTTTTCCATATAACTTAGGATTTCATCTCCACTTTCTGCATCTCATTGTCTTTTCTTCTTTTCCATAGGATCAACCCCACCAAAGTGGGACACATGACCTTCATTACTTCTCTAGAAGTGTCGTAATTAGGTGGTAGAACCTACCTTTACATGGATTCCCTAGGTAGATACTTGTTTCATTTTGGCGTCCATGCTGTCAGTAATGACTATAGGCTTGGGATTCCTTGTTAGTCCTATCATTATTATGAGATAAAGCCTCATTCGTTTGATGCAACATCATTCTTGACCTTACCCTAGGGACTCCAAAATGAGCATGCATTGTTGTCTTTCCATCTCGCTTTAAAATCCGAAAGCAACATCCAACGAGACTATATTTATTCTTTTCGATCTCATCTGGATTAACTAAGAAAAGTAGCCCCCTGGATTTTGTTGAGCACTTAACACACCCTAAAAGCCTTGTGAAATTTTGTCACTTTTTGGGTACCACTTGTTTTCTTCACTGTCTGAATCAATTTCACTTTGGGAAATGATTTATCTTTGTGTTGTTTTCATGACTCTTATCATCAAGTTAGGTTTGTTTGAACTTGTTAACCCCATGTCTAAAATAACTTAACACCCGAATTGAGAATCGACAACTAACACTGCACCTAACACGCTCAGGTTCGACGTCAGAAAAAATTCAAGCAAGTGAAGGAACCACACAGTTACAATAGTCACCAAGCCTCGATCCTCGATCAGTGTCGGAAGAAGGTGGGGTTGGTTTTCATAAGTTATTCACACAAAGTTTCAAGAGATAGTCAATCCCCTTCGGCATCGACAAAAGGAGGGAATGATATA
The DNA here is from genome assembly GCA_010110895.2 of Picea sitchensis. Taxonomy (NCBI): domain Eukaryota; kingdom Viridiplantae; phylum Streptophyta; class Pinopsida; order Pinales; family Pinaceae; genus Picea; species Picea sitchensis. Next base: position 148,066 of record SNQJ01S0014896.1, on the reverse strand, counting down.
AATTGACAAAGGATGTAAATAAATCACCGATAGTCGATGACTGATGCACTTTATCAGGGTCGTGGAAATCCATAAAAGTTAAAACAGTCATTTTTTCCTCGACAAACATATCGACGATCATCAATCCCCAATGCCTTTTTAGCATCAAGACTTGTTTGAGAGAGTCGATTCGAGAGCACTTGGGTAGGATGATCATTGATCGTCGATCCTTGATACTTTTCAGCATCAGTAAGATAGGATTGGGTTCAGAATATATAGCCTAAAGAAAGTCCCAATTCCGATCAACATGAGCAGATGAAGTCATCGGTCTCAAATGCCACATGTCTTTACCACGTAAGGGGATTGTATGACCTAGTTTCATCCTGAGCCATTTTTTAGGTACCCTTTGTCTTAGTCACACCTCCTAGTCAGCTTTGCCACGTCAGATCCATATGGAAAGATCGATTAGCGTAAGATTTTTTGCAAGAATATATCAATGAAAACATTTGAAGCACAATATAGACCCCCGATCCACCAACTAAACTAGCGAAATGATGGAATGTTTGTTGCATAAGATATGATCATATTTGTACATTTAATAAACTAGTTAATGACCGATTCCACATTTGTTGCTACCTCATGCGCCGATTAGACAATAACAATTTGAAATCACTGATAGACCACATTACCACCTGCACCGTCAACCCATGATGAATTTAACTTTAAACATCTTTGAATATATAGAGGAAGATTTAATGAAATTACACTCATAACCTGAATTAAACGGATGATGTGACAAGGTAAGTTCATTCCTGTTTAAATCTATAGAATGGTTTTGAATGGATTCATTCTGAGAACAAGTTGAATTCCAGAGAATTCAAAGGAGCAAAGCGAATGTCTCGAGACTATACAAACCCTCTGATTATCAAAGCTAGGTTTAACAAGCTGCAAAGGTATGTATTCAAGTTTTTCAATTCATTGGTCGTAATATATGAATCCATTTTTCTTGCACAATATATAAACTATGTCCTAGCTGTAGGTAAGATTTTGCTGATAAAGCCAACCACCAGACGCTTGTCAATGACACCCAAACTAAAATAAGATGAAACAGGTGAAGTCCCCTCTCTAGGGACCGCGAGGTAGTTGGAGTGTGCTCCGAGGGCGGAGCCTGTTATTAAAACATCAACAAAGAAAGCTTTTGTCTAGCCTCCATCCTTCAGTGATACATAAGCAAGCACTGGATCCAAAGTAATGCTCCCACAGTGGGGGGATCTCTTCAACATAATTAGCCGATAAGAATACCCGGAGTATATCCCACACAACAACCCAGATGTGAGGGCGCTCGATGACCAGGTATTCCCGAACATCCGACGATCGTATTTATACATGGTGGCAAGCAAAAACTTGGGTTTCCCTTGCATATAGGTTCTGAAATGGCTCATCGACCATACAGACAGGAAGAAGTACTTAATCAATGATGAGAATGGAAGATGTGTGGGATTTTTCCTCCCGAAAAAAATCCAAAAATACTACAAGCTCAGGGACCTAGAGGATCATCTCAACATGGAATTTGTGGTGAAGTTCTATGAATTCCATGACACTAGCCAGTTGATGGCCTCATGGTGGAAGGAAGACAATAAGTTCACTAACCGGAGCAATGGCTAGTACGGGACAATTAAACTGAGAGAGCCATACATCTATTTGATGGCTCTCATCTACCGGTTATATGCAGAAAAGGACTCCTCCAAGTTTTCATAAGCATGGATGTCATTGGCATACACAATGGTAATCTCCGGGAGTAGATTCAACTGGGGAGCGATAATCTAAAAACAATTAAACATCTTTGTACAACAGGATCGGACGCTGAAAGAAGGGGAGGCACCCACTTTCTACATGGCCTCATACCTTCTCAATGTCATGCGTGCAAGGAATGTCTTCATCGACATGAACTTAAGATGGCATTTTGCAGAGCTCCCGATCCACGTCTACTTCAACATACTATGGGAGAACAGGTACAGAAATATTACGCACTCATCTGTGATGAATTCATCACCCGTATTCATTTTATTATTTTCAAGAAGGAATGCCCAGGATTATATATAGCAACCAAGAAAATGGTAGCAAAAGTAAGCCATTGGTATTTAGACGAACTATCAACCTACATTAGGGTGTTTGAGGCCACCGGAGCACCACATCTCCTACCTGATCATGTCCAAGACCAACTCGTTGTGGGATAAATATGCTATCAGACTATTTTGCAGGGCTACAATGCCACATTGGTCAAAGAAAAGAAGATGGATTTCATACCGTATGGTTTTAATATAGGGTTTTATCTAGTAAAGGATACTGCTAAATTCAAACAAGAAGGGCTGAGCCAACTTGAATTCAGGTTCCCGACATGTTGATTCTGTAAGAATGACCCTAAATGCCTGGTCCTCCAACATGCTTCACAAGTATCGTCCTAATGGTCGTACTCCCATGATAAGTTTTAGGATGATATTTTCACTGAATTCTCCCAGGACTGGGAAGAGGTGGTGCAGAGAATGGCCAATCCGAACATGACCAGGTTCAAATCCAAGAGCATGGATGAATAGGTGGAAACAATAGACCAGTCGGCTCAAGAGGCCCTCAGAGCCAGGGAAGAAATCAGAGCATGCCAAGATGTATGATCTTATCGGCGCAGGGATGGCGATCACAGATGCCACCCTGGATAGAGCGAGGAAATATGAAGAGGAACCGGATGCTGCACTAAAGGAGTTGGAGCATGTTAAGAACCAAATATCAATATATCATAGAAAATCCTCAAAAAAAGTACTCAACGCCTTGAAAAAGAGATAATTTCAGATAATAAGCCTCTTCGAGGGGGAAACCTCCTTTTACCCCACTTTAAATGTTCAAGTACAAGATGATTCAAAATGAAAATGTCTCCTTGGTATATATAGGAGACTAGGAGGTATAATTACAACTAATGGCCTAAATCTGACATAAATAAAATAACATGACTAATAGAATATGCCCCAATTAAGGGGTAATGAGCCAATATTAGGGCTTAATATGCCCCTCCCATTGAGACAAGTGTTGTCTGCAACGCTTGAGTAACTCTGGATGCTTCTGTATAAAAGACTCATCATCCCAAGTGGAATCTTCAGCCGATAGTTTCCTCCATTTAATGAGATACTCTGAAATGGATCTATTCCTCAGCTGGTGAATTCTTGTGTCAATGATGGCTTCAAGCTCCAATATGATTTTTCCTTCCTCGTCAAGTTCTGGCAATATAGTTTGAACTGGGATCTTGTCGCCTATAGCCTTCTTTAATAATGAAACATGGAAAACTAGGTGTACTCGTGAAGATGCAGGCAGCTCTAATTTGTATGCCATAGTACAAATCTTTTGCAACACCTTATAAGGGTCAAAATGCTTTGGTGATAATTTATTATCCTTCTTGGCTTGCTTGAGGGACATCTATTTGTATGGTTATAGTCTTAAAAATACCCAAACCCCTACTTCAAAACTTCTTTCACTACAATGTTGATCTGCTTGTTGTTTCATGCGATTATGTGCCATGGTCAGGTTGTCCTTTAAGATTTGAAGAACTTGTTGTTGATTCTCGATGTGATCTTCCAC
>SNQJ01S0014896.1:83030-144453 GCA_010110895.2 Picea sitchensis | reverse complement strand
TTAAACCATCCATCTTAGTATCCAACTTAGCTTCCATTGAATCCATCTTCTTTTGTAGTTCATTTATGTACCTACGCATTTCTTCACCTTCATCAAAAGTCCAAGTAGGATTTTTTGGAGGCTTATTTGGTGTAGAAGTTCCCTTTTTTGGTGGCATGTTGGCCAAGTATCACTTTTGAACCTTGATTTTGAGGTGGTTCTGCTAGAGAATATTTCTTCTGTTGTATCTCACAAGTTTTGGCCCTTCTGGGTATGAAAATTTATTTTATGTAGTTCTCTGATATTTATTCTCTGCAATGCCATAGGTCTGATCAAAATTGGATGTGCCAAGTGGAATTTATGGTAACTTCCCCACAACTTGTTGATTTTTGGCCTTTCCAGGAGATCTCACTTGTATAGCATGCCCTGCACAAAATAATTGATATTAAATTCTAAAACTCACAAACAAAATACTACAGACTGTCCACGATCCAATGAAACTAGTCCCACAGAATTTGGATACTCTAGGAAGAAGTTATGATTGTTTTACCTGGAACACCTTCTTGAGACTAGTCAATAGGACTAGTCAGATACCTTATCTTACACAGGGTGTATCTACAAATTTAAGATGACGCAGAAGCTAAAAATTTTACCACAGATACCTTACTAATTTCTATAAATTCCCTCCATATTTCATGGTCTGAAACGTTACAAAAATATTTTTATAGTGAAAATTCCACAATGACTCAGTTCAGGATGATTCCAAAACCCTATCTTGTACAGGTTGTATCTCCGAAAGTATAAGGCCTCAGGAGCTGAATTTTGAACCCAGCGTACCTTGATCCATCTACTAAATATCCTCCAAGTTGTTCCTTCTGAAACATTGTAGAAAAATATTTATAGAGAAAATTACAAGGTGTCTCAGATGTAGCAGCAAAACCCCAAGACCTTGAGCTCTGATACCATATGTTAAGAACCAAATATCAATATAGCATAGAAAATCCTCAGAAAAAGTACACAACGCCTTGAAAAAGAGATAATTTCAGATAATAAGCCTCGTCGAGGGGTCAACCTTTTTTTACCCCACTTTAAATGTTCAAGTACAAGATGATTCAAAATGAAAATGTCTCCTTGGTATATATAGGAGACTAGGAGGTATAATTACAACTAATGGCCTAAAGCCGACATAAATAAAATAGCATTACTAATATAATATGTGCCAATTAAAGGGTAATGAGCCAATATTAGGGCTTAACAAAGCATCTGGACCATTTGGAAAAATATTATCAAGACTCCACATAGGCCATGGTGTTGTTGAGAAGTGATTTCGAATATGCCTATAGAAAATTCATGAGTGAACAACACCTTTTCACTGCAGGAATAGCCGACTTCCAAGAAGACACCATTATGGCACTAGAAACTTGCAAATGCGTGGAAAGATGGTACGAGAAACCCCACCAAGCAGTGGAAAGAATTGACTACATTAGCGCGGTTCAAAAGGGTCGAGACACCGAAGAGAACGACATTCGGGTGCTGAGGGACAACAACATAGATCAAATAAGGAAAGCAGTTGAATACTGGGTGAAAATGGCCCAAGAACCTCAGTGAGATATTCAAGAGAAATGGGTCGATTGCGAAAGAAGCTAGGTCAAGATTAATCGGGGGATGAAAGACACCGGTCTCCTAGAATTTGGCTCACCCAATGACTTTGTCGACTTGCATGACATATTCATACAACATGTAGAACAAGACTCGACATGGACTGCAGAGATAAAAAAGGTGTAAAACATGGTGCCAGGACAAGTACAACAGTTCATGGAGCACTCAATCAAGGCTTGAACGATATTACAACAATTAAGAGTTAAAATAGTCAAGTATCGGGCATGGGCAGTAGAAGTAAAGGAGATCCTTTCGTCCCCGATGGACCAACACAGATTCCCATACGCCAACACATGCGATGAACTCTTTGTCAAATGGTTAGAGTATGAGAAGATTCATCCACTTTAGTGAAACATTCGATGACTCTTAGAAGATAGAGAGATGGAAGCACCATGTGGCGACGTTTTGTTTTACTTAGATTGCACTTTTGATAGTTATTTTTAGTTAATGATTTGTTATAAATAAGAGGATCGACTTTTTAGAAAGGGTCGATGGTTTTTGCAAAGACCCCCATTTTTGGAATTGTAAAGAACTATTTCAGAACTACCTGAATTGAGAAGTCTTGTTTAGGACTGGAGACAAACTTTTATTTTTCATCAAAGGCATGTGTGATTGGATTTCAGGAGGAACTACTTCCGACTTTGTTTCATGAATGGATGTTGTAATGAGTAATAGTTTATGAATCTATTAATAAGTTAGTTGATTCAATATTTCTCTGTAGTTCTTTTTCTTGATGATGGAAAGAAAATCGTTGTGTTAATGTGTGGTTAATGATTAGAGCTAAGGAACCTATTTTTCTTTCCATCATTTTATTGCATGTATGTTTTCTTATGATAATTGTATCTCAGTCAATGTTGAAATACCAACAAGTTAATGTATTAGTACTAGGCTTGTCACAGGTGTGAAAATATTTGTCTACATGCTTTAGAACAAGGTTTATCCCAAGCTCAGCCTTCTTCAGTAGTTAAGAATTCCCCTTTTTTTTACCCAGCTGGTTTATACCAGCATACATCCTTTTATTAGACCCTTCTAATAAAATAGAATACAAAAAAGAGAATGTTTAAACTAAAGGAGAAACTTTCATAAGAAGATATCATGTCAATCACTACGTAAATCCCATCGATTATTTGGATGGATCGATAGATTTGGAGAACCATTCCACTATCAAATGCTGAAGATTCTAATTGGGCCTTGGTGGCGGGTTTGGTTCCTACTGTTGAATTAAATGGATTTAGGACTCCTCAACAGAGTCTTCTTTAAGCCCTTTTCAGACTCTCTAAAAATGAAAATATTGTCGAGTGATATTGTTGCCCTTCTCGCTTGCCAAAATCAAATTTGAAGGCACATATGTCCGACGGTAGTTTACCCCTTTTTCATTCCAGATGGATAATTTTACGAATAAAGGTATGCTCTAGGAACTTCGGTTCTCTAGAAGAGTATTCTCAGGTGTAAGTTTAACCCTTTTTCGGGCATGAGGGACTAAATGTTCAAAAAAGGAACATTCTCCTTGGTTTTGGTTTATCACCTTTTTCGGGCCTTGGAGATTCCTTACGAAAAAGGAACCCCCATGGAGTCCATATTTAATCTCTTTTAAGACTCCCTAAAATTGAAAAGATCGTTGAGTGACCTTGTTCCTTCACACTCGTTAAATTGGTTCAAAAGAACATCTACTGGCATGAGTTTAACCCTTTTTCCAGCCTATATATTATAGCAGAAAAAGGTACGCCTCGGGATATTCGTCTCGCCGGAATATTTCTCCTCAGCTACTTTTATACTTTTTTGAGCTAAGGAGATTAAACTTAGAAAAAGGTTGTGAGTCCATATTTAAGCTCTTTTCAGACTCCTTAAAATTGAAAATATTGTCAAGTGATCTTGTCTTTGTCACACTCGTTAAAATGGTTTTGAACAGACGTATTTTCGGTGCAATTTTAACCCTTTTTCGAACCAACTATACTATCTTTGAAAAAGGTGCTCCCTGGAGTCTTCTTCTACGTTTTTTCAGACTGTCTAAACGTAAAAAAACTAATGAGCTTACCTTCTCTTGGCTCGTAAAAATTACATAGAAGGGGTCTCATTGTGTCTTGCTTAATTGCATTTTCATCTCTGCGTCTTTGGCCTAATGTCGCCTCCATGTTTCTCTCAAATGAACCTTTGAAGCATGCCTTATATGCAATACTTGTAGCACTTCTTGCCTCTGCAACCTGACACCTTGACCCATGGATGAATTTTTCCCGAGTGTCCTTTTCCTGCACATGTCTCCTTGATTTGAGCATTACTATGTTCTATGTGCTTGTAACTAGTATGCTTTCTTTTGACACTTGTTCCTCCTTTGTAATGTAGCATTCTTTTATTTGTTCCTCAGTTGGAGCCAGTTGACCTGTATTTAACTTCATGTCTTTTCTTCTTACCTATTCTTTACTTAGAAAAATTTTCAATTTGTGGTGGGTTCATACTTCTTTTCACCAAAGTTCCAAGTCATTCAAAATGCATCTCTATTCTCTACCACCTCCATATTGCACCAGTAGTTAACCTTTCATGTCTTTGTGGAACGATAGGTTCAAAGGTTGATATTATCACTTTTTCTCATATTCACTCCTTCGCCATCAACAAAATGCACCATATATTTTCATGACCTTCCCTTTTCTCTATACTTAGAATATTATCAATACTTCATTTCATCTTGGGTTTGAAATACCTTCTTCTTAAAACATTTCTCTTCTCATATAAGTCCGACCAACTGGGATTGATACTTAGTCAATTTTCGTTTCACCGCGGGTTCGCGTATCATTGAGATTTGATTATCCTCTCCTCTCACAAGTTTGACAAATAAAATCTTACACTTAACCTTCTTTTAGGTTTCATAATGGGTTGTTGGACTCATGGGTTCATCCAAATCCTATATTCTCTTGAGCTCCAAGTCCGACTCTATGATGTATTGCATTTATCACCTTATCACTTTCCCCAAGATATATAAAATGTTGTCTTTATGGAGATAAGAGATAATTAAATTATAACAAATTCATTATTAATGGCATATTTATTAAAGTAATTCTCAATTTAATTCATATTAATTTAGAAGTTATATTATCGAGAAAATATTTACTATGAAATCAATGTCCTAAGGCACTATATAAGAAATGGCCAAATTTGTAAAAATGACTATGAGGAGAGAGAAATTTTGTGGAGACACTCTGAACCTTTTTGGGAGAGAATACCAGAACTTCCATTTGTTGATATCATATTGGTATTACACATCACTTCCATCGCCAGAAAGAAATAAAAACAAATTTTGGACATCAAGTGTTGCTTTAGTTGGATGCCTACCTGAGGTTTTTGATTGTAAAGAAATAGTTTCTTGGTCTGATGATAAACTTGACCAAATCCAAAGAACAATTCAACTTTAGAGTGAATCCCTTGTTTCTCTATCACTGTCATTTTTTAGAAGAATGTTGAAAATTTCAGAGTCGACAATAACATTCAAGGGAGATGAAGCAAGGAGCTTTAGTGGATTATATCTCTTGCAAGAATACATCGAAGACCCTATGACAATATCAAAAGATATATCAATAATTCAATTCAAATCATTAAAGAACCCCTATCAGGACGTAGCATGTATTTTCACCAAAATTATAGGTCAGAAATCTACAACAACCATTCCTCGGTTGGCTCTCTACATTTTATACTTTTCAATTCATCAAGAAGAAATTTTTGATTGGGGAAATATTATTTCTATGGAAATCTCTACACAACTATCAAATTTAAAAAAAAAAAGAAATTTTATATGTCCTCCTACTTGATATTCACCATCACTTACTGCCATGTCTTCAAGGGTTTGAGTATCGGAAAAAAGGTTGATTATAAAATTGATCTAGCGACAATGTGGTATCAGACCCTATGGAAACAAAAGGTCATTTACTATTTTTATGAGGTGTATAATGAATTTGTATATGTTTTCAAAAGGATCATATTTGGAGAAAATACATATAGAATGTCCTTGAAAGCATCAACCTTCTTGGACAAAAGAGGGACTATTGAAAAAATGGAGAACTATAATGTAGTGAGAATTTATTGTTCTTGTGAAAGACCCATTTTTCTCCCTTATTATATTTCAGATAAAATCTTTGATATTGAGATTGCAAGACAATACAGGTTTTGTTTGCACTTATTTCATGATAAGAGAAAGAAGCAGTTTGTTCCAATGCCTTGAAACATCCAGGAAATATTGTTAAGAGGTATTTCAAAGATCGATGAATTTTCAATTCAGCTTGACCAATACAATTTGAAATATGTAGAAGAGATTAAGGGTTTTGACCCAAATAATTTATTTGTTGATCATATGACCTCTGTTGGATTAGTAAGTCACTCACCAATACGTTTTTTATTTGGAGAAGAATAGGGTGAAAATCATGACCCTCCAAAACAAATTGTTGAAAAGAGAATTGATGATATATAAACTATTGTGAGTACGACAGATAAATACAAGAAAATGGGAAGAGTATCCACTGAAAAAAGTGCTCAATCTCCCACTATTTCACAAAAAGGTAGCCTACCAAGCAGAGTTTTCAGTCAATACACCAAAAAAAAAAATATTTAACAAATAACTCAGATGATGGATATGATAGAAACCCTCCACAAGGAAAATTGGAAAAATCTCACATGGTTCAAGTAAAAAAAAAAGGGGTGAATTCTCAACAAAAAATAAAACCACACATATTTGAGAATAAAATTTCCCTTGAAGATATTTATCTGGATGTTGATATTGAGAACATACATTTTTCTGATGATGAACAAAGACTTCAAGAAATCTAACAAGTCATAGCTGAGGTTGCTATCCAAGAAGATGTATTCTCATAGGAAGAATCATTTTCTTTCCAGAATGATTTATTTAACAAGAGTTCTAGAAATTTAATCTTTGAAAGATCTAATTTAAAAAGTAAAAAAGTAAAATCTTATTCTAAGATTGATCTCAGTAATTTTCTCCCATCCAAAATTTATAAGATTCACAAAGTTACAGGGAATGCCCTAGATTTTTCGATAGACGACATGGAAGATGAAAACCTCAAGATGAAGGAAAGAATCAGAGAATTAGAGTCTTCTCTGATGCCATCCTGAATATTTGGTACTCTTGTTTCAATAATTCAACCCTAGAAGAACTCCGACAAAACTCCATAATCAAGTCTAAGGATAAAGGGAACATCAAGCCTACTTGTTTCATCCAGGCGCTTCATCAAAGAAAATATAAAGAACAGAATGTTTGTCATTCTAGAGACATGGGAATTAGCAAATAGATTAATTTCCCTTGGGTAAAGAATTTAAAATTTCAGAGAATATTTACAGGCTGATTTGAATAATGATGAAGGTTTTTACAAAGATGTTGTAATTACATTCACTCTAAAGGTTTCAGGAATGAGCAAGCTAAAGAGAAAAAAGGAATATTTTCCCTCAACCAGTCTTATGAAACAATTGAAATCATGTTGGATGAAAATAATTAAGACATTAAAATAATTTTTAGAGGATATGAATGTTTTAATTGTCAAAAAGAGAGAAGCCTATTCAAAATTAACATAATTAGATGTTGCAGGGAGTACTGGTGAGGTACAATACTTGAAAATTATTTTTAAATTCTATTCTCTTAACAAGGAAGCAATTTGAGGAATACATGGAGATATTAAAATGACTATCAACAGAAATGTTCAATAATATGACTAAGTTTACTGAATAGGAAATTGAAAGTTGGTTTGTGGAATATGTGAATAAAAATGAAGACGTTGAAATAACATTATAAAAACTTTCAATTGATTTAAGGGAATTTGAAAGCACATTATTTGATATAAAACTAAACAAGAAGTAACTATTTCTCTTATGCGTAACTACATTGAAAATTGGTTAAAGTTATCTTTAATCAAAATTACCAAAGATAAATAGTTGGAGGCAATTGGTACCAGTCATGCAACTATAGCAAGAGATGATACAAAAGGCAAATCAACAAGAAAATGAAATAGAGAGAGATCCCATCACAGTAAGTGCAAAACTGATCACATCCCCTTTTCCATTCTTTTCCACTTTCAGAATTCATCGAGATATATTTTGTCTATCCCAAGGAGAATATAACCGATTTCTTATGGTTCCCTTCTTTTCTCTTTTTAGGTCTTGCATTATTCCTACCTTGTTCCATCTTTGTTCCTTTTCCTTTCTTATTTCATTTATTTATTTTATGGTCCACGGGAGCCAACCCTAGTCCATATTTGGAAAAATTCCCTTTATCTTCTTAAGACTATTAAAGACTATTCTATTTTTGAGAAAACTCCAGAGAGTTGCTTCAGGGTTAATTTTAATTGTACCTTTGAAATTTGAGCATTCGAGTATAAGATATATGAAATTAACCTATCAAATCCTATTTTTATTTTAATGAAAAGGCTCATTTAAAGTTACCTGATATATGTGGGCCCTTCATTTCTCTTTCCTTTCATGTGATGGATGTGAGATTCATGTTATTTTTCTTATAGATATTTTCTTTGTATCATACTTTTGAAAATTTATTTATTTTATGAGTGAAGGATCTTGTTCCAATTCTTAGGAATTCTTAATGCATGTATATTCTATTCAGTATTTTGTTTTATTTGAATAATAAATATTTGGAGTTTTCTCCTTATCACTCTCCTATTTAAATATTGTTGTCCCAAGATATTTAAAGATAAATCTTTAAAGAATTAAAGAGGAGTACCACCTCTATAAAAATGAAGGGGGGTTTTAATCCTCATGAGGTTGTTGTTTCGACCGTAACCGATTCAAACATCAATAGGGCCATATGCCTATGATTTACAAATCTTATTTATAGCAAAATTGGAATGCATTGCACTTCCCCATGGCTCACATTTTTTTTTGTAGCTTCAATAGGTATTCCCACAAGAGGCCAAGGTGTCAGGCATGTGGGAATCTTTGCTGGCACCATATCATCCTTTCATTTCAGTGAAATTGACCCCAGAATAAGGCTAGGGAATCATGGGAAAGTTGATAGGCTTTGTGGGATTGTGATGGGGTGTCACACCCACAAAGAGGAATAAAATATTCTAATTAATTGTTTAGTTTAGAAGGGGTTCCTAAACTCACTCATTGGAATTTTATATAAAGGAGAGAGATCATTGTGACATTTTCTCATGGTGGAAGAATTTATTTAGGATAAGTGAGTTTGCACTTGTACTACCTGGCTTAGTGTTTTCAGCAAGGAGAAATTTTGCATGGTGGAAAATATGGCATAGGGTTGAGGACTCTCTATTTTTTGTTCTTGGAAGGGAAAAGCACACCACTAGTGTGGGAGAGAGAGGCAGCCGCAGAAGGAAGAAATTGTACGAGTGGACAAAATCATATGGAAGTGTCTGTACAAGGTTTCATGAATGTACGTGGGTTTCAGCAGAAACAGTCGCATACATACGCGTGTTGCAGTGGGAACAATCGCATACGTACATGATTTGTAGTGGGAACAATCATGTACCTACGTGGATTGTAGTGGGAACATTCACGTATGTATGCGGGTTGTAGATTTGTGGGAAGAATATATTTCCAAGGATATTGATGAGGTTTTTTTTTCTGGTTTGTATGGTAATTGGAGGACAAGGTTGTCCTCAGATTTGGTGATATTTCTATTGGCTAAGAGAACAAGGTTGTCCTCAGATATGGTGATATTGTATTGGTTGGGAGGGTTGTTTTTTCCCTCAGAATATTTGAAGTTAAAAAGGTTACATAACTGAAATTTATGTTAATGATTCATCTATGATCTTTTGTGTTTCCACTAAATAGAATTCCAGTCAATGGTTTTCAGTGTAAAATTATCCAATGATAACAACTAGGGTTTTACTATTAGATCACTATGAATCAATTTTTAGATATAAAAATTAGTCACATAGAGTTTCATGTGAAAATTGGCATGGTATTAGATCTTAATATTTGAAGAGAAGGGGATCATCTTGAGACACATTTGTTGGCTAAAACACTAGAGGAGTGTTTTTATTGCTCTTGTTCTTGTTCTTGTTCCAAACAGGTCAAGAAGGTGAACAAATTGAAGCTTGAGGACAGGTTGGAAGGGGAAACAAAATTCCAGACTTGGAAGGCTAGGCTTCTTCTCTTGTTGGAGGATAATGAACTCAAAGAGTATGTTGAGGATGTGGTCCCTACACTACAATAGGACAGGAAATTAGTGTTGATATTATGGTAGCTGTGGGAGGTAGTAAAAATCCACGTGTAACCCTGACAAGAATAGAATATTATGGGGAGAAAGAAGAAACCCTAAAGCATTGGACATAACCCTAGAAGACAAGTCAGCTAAAGAAAATAATTAATATTGAGTTTTTAGCCTCCAGAAAGAGAACTCAGGCCAGACAACTAAGGAAGAATAGTATAAATACAGGATTCCAGAGCTCATTTGGACACACAAAGATCACAACTGCAGAAATTTAGTTGTGTGCAAGTCTAGAGAGTAACTGCAGCTGCAACTACTGCAACTTGTATTTTCGGTTTTTAGTCTTGGAATCTCTCTTGGTTATGGTTTGGAATTTATTCTTGCTACATTGATTGGATATTATGCCTAGAGTTTACTTCCAGAATGATTCTCTGTTAGGGTTAAGGTGCTCGGGGGTGGCTTCGACCTATGGTTGGATGACAAAATTGTTATATTGTCTATGGTGAAATGAGCACACCTACTTTTCTAACAAGTTATGGGCCCACACTATAGTCGGATAGTCTAACTGGTGGAAGATAGATTGGGAGGATTTTTCTTAGTTACAGTTGTAGTTGCAGTCAAAGTTTTTGTTGCAAAAATGAAACCCTAACCCTCTTGTTAAGGCACCTTAAGTGAAGATTTTGACCTAATTTCTAGATATCCTAGTGCGCCCTAACCTAGCGCACCTCCTGGTACTCTTAGCAAGATAAGACATCAAGTTTTAGTTCTTGGTCAAAGTCAAAGGTTTAACAAGTCAAAGTCAAAGGTTGAACAAGTCAAAGAAGTAGTGATTTAATATATGAAGTCAGAAAACAAGTTAGAAGGGGCTTCTAACTTCATAGCATGTAAGACAAGGATTGACCTCATCCTTTCCAAGAATAAAGAGTTGGATATCATGAAAGGAAAGATCATGGAACCACAGTTTGAATAAGGAAAAGAGAAGGAAACTCAGAATGTTACAGTTATGGAGAAGTTCAAGGACAATGACATCAATTCCATGAGTATCATAGTGGACTCTATAAAATACCACTTGATACCCTACATCTCTCATCTTGATTCATCCAAAAAGATGTACGATTCCCTAACTAACCTTTTCTCAGTCAAAAACATTGGACAAGTAATGATTCTAAAGAATGATCTTTGTGACATGAAAATGAATGATGATGACAACATAACATCATACCCTATGATAATCTCTTAGCTAAGATATCAACTACAAGCTATTGAAGAAATCATTTCTGAGAAGGAACTAATAAATATAGTACGCAATGGCCTTCCCAAGACATGGGATGCATTTTCTGCAAGCATGAACAGAAGAAAGGAGTATCCCACATTTGAAGAACTTTGGACTTGATGTGCACAAGAAGAATCAAGGATTGGCGCAAAAGATAAATTCCAAAGGAAAGATGATGACCAAGCCTACACAACAAAGTCCAAGAAATCAGGAATAAGAAGAAGTTTGACTCAAGGAAGAAACCAAATCAAGAGAAGGATATGTCAAAAATAAAATGCTTCAATTGTCGAAAATATGGTCCCTAAAAGAATCATTGTCTTGAGTTAAAGAGAAGTAAGGAAACACACAAAGAAATAGTTGTTGAAGAAAAGGAACCCTCAAAGAAAGTCAAACAAGATGAAGTAGGTTTCTTCTTCTAGTCAAGGTAATAATATTCTTATGTAACATAGTCCTTGTACATACCATGTTTACATAGTTCCTGTATATCCATTTCTTAGAAGATAATATGGTCAGTGAAAAAACACCTATGGAAGAATAACAAGATAAGGATTACTATTACGATGATTACTAGTCAAGTAATGTATCTGAAAAGATGAAGTACATTGACAATCCTTGGTAACAATTCCTGTGGAAGCTATTATATAAGTAACAATTGCCAGATAAGTCAAAATGAGATTCAAACTTGAAGAGACTCAGAAATAAGTCAACAATCAAGAGGAAATTAGAAAAAGACTTGTGACACTTTGTAGAAAGAAATAAGGATGTAGGTAGAAGCGTGGAATCTCTTAGATGGAGGGAGATGATTACAGAATTCCAAAAGAAGAGCATGCATTCATACATTAAGCAAGAATTAGGAGGGAGCGAATCCTAAAAATATTCCATTTAGGATTATGAAGTATCTATCCATGTTCCCATTGAAAGTAGAAGCCATGATAAGCAACATGTGTTCATTCTGACTGTAGAATAAATCTTGTTCGAAAAGAAGCCTTAAAATATCCTTGGTTTTCCATATACATCCATGATCCTATGATGAAAGGAAGAAGTTGGAATCTTCAGGACATATAGAAGACCCCATGGACCCAAGAGTTAAAGAGAGACATAAGGGAGAACATAAAGATTCCAATAAAGAAAGAAAAGAAAGAACAACCACTCATTATACCGAGAATCACAAGACTACCATATTGGTTTGAGCCCACTAAGAAGAAATCGAACAGAAGAAATGGAAGTTATGATAAAGAACAATGTATGTAATAAAATGTGAAAAATACTTATGAATGGAAGCATTGCAAGATTCATAGGTTCTTCACGAAGGAGGGAGAAGACTATGACAACAACTTGTTCCAGTAAACTAGATATACCTCTTGTAGTATCAATGGATTGGAATTTACATGTAAAAGATTGTTCTTCCCAATAAAGAAAGTGAGAAAGAAGATTATACCAAAAAGAGACCCATGTATGCAGATATAATAATACCTTGTATGGATTCAAACAACTTGATGCAGAGTACCTAATATACAGTAGAATCATGGTGAAAATTTTCTATGACAGAGATAGTGTATCAGAATAGTTACTTAGAAGTCTGGGATGATGGATTGCTAATCCATGGAAAACTCTCATGATGACAGAAGAAGTGCTACTTGGGTATGTTTTAGTTTGAGCCTTGCCAAAACATCATGATCTAGTAGGAAAAAAAAGTGTTGAATTTGACCATGACATATTGTAATAATCAGAGCTATATGAAGCCTTCAGAGAAAACCAGTGTTCCATGATAGACCGAAGTACATTGAGATCAAGAATTATATTCTCTGTGATGAATTCCAGAAAAGAGAAATGGTTCTCCAATATATCTCCATAGATGAGCATATAGCAAGTATTTTGGTAAAGCCTTTGTCCAAGATGAAACGTTTGTGTACTCAAGAAACAAGCTTGGGATCATGGAGACGAATTCCTTATTGAAAAAGGAAAGAGATTACTCCCATGTTGGGAGGGAGCACTGATATGTTATTGATTCATGGATAGTCATTTTTCAGTTTGAAAAATGGTCCAGGATGAGCATTTCCTTTCCAGTTCAGAAAGCGGTTTGAGATTTATGACAGACAACCATTTTCTAGTTTGGAAAATGGTTCAAATCGAATAGTTATTTTCGTAATGAAAATGGTTCGATAGATTGTTGATGTACCATAGACAGTGACTCCCCTTGTTTCTAGTGTGGGGGAATGGTCTAGGACAGTCATTCTTCTTGGAATTCATTCTGAGTAGTGGTCAAGTAGAATGGTCCACCTCACCAGGAAGTCATTCTTTCGAAATTCACATTTGTGAGCAGTTTTGAAGAATGGTCCGTTTTGGAGGTTGGTGCAGGACAATCATTCCCTAGGGAAGAATAATTCTATCCAGGTTGCACTATGATTAGTTTCAGACGAATGGCCCATTTAGGTTAATGGTCTAGGTTCAACAATCAGGGACAAGCATTCCCTAGGGCATACTCATTCTCTCCAGGTTGCACTATGATTAGTACCAGAGGAATGGCCCAGTTAGGTGAATGGTCCAGGATCAGAAATTAGGGACAATTATTCTTCTGTGCTTGATAAGAATAGTCCAGATATCCCATGGCTGATGTTTTACTTTCTGAGGGAATATGCTCGTCCATATCTCATAGATGTGAGTGGAAGAATGGCCCAGATGACTCGGTTTATATTATAATATTGTTTTATGGAGGTTGATATCAGATGATATGATTTTTGTGGAGACTGTATGTCTCTGGACAGTAGATGTATGATATTGCGGTGTATTTGTTCCACTATTTGTGACTATGTGTCACTAATTAAGTAGTCGTGTGCTACTTGGTGTGGTTGTGTACCACTGGATAATATTTGTGTACTACTATGGATAGACACAATTGTGTTCTATTGAATGGTATTATTTTGATTGCCATGAAGATTATCAATAGTGTTGGAATTGATTATTAGCTAGATGGATAGTCAGTGTGTTGGTGGACAAACATTCTCCAAATGGATAATGGTCCAGGACATTTATTCTTCTAGGACGTATGTATGGATTAGAAGAATAGTCCTTGGAGCCCATGGCGTGGCTTCTAGCATATGTTGGAATAGTTATTCTTCTAGGACATGTGTTTGGATTAGAAGAATGGTTCTTGTATCACTCTATGGAGTGAGTGACTTATCCAATATCATACTTGATTACTCAGATGGAGTATGGATTTGAGAGATGATACAATTGATGTTATCAGATGATATTGATAGTGATGATGGTGTTCATGATTTGATCATGAGATAACCTATGTGGCTATGATGATGCTACATGTTGAATGGTATTTTTGTGCTTAAGACCATTACCTTTAAATACCTCCCTAGCTAGGAGGGAGTGTTGATATTATGGTAGTTGTGGGAGGTATTAAACCTCCACGTGTAACCCTGACAAGAACAAAATATTCAGGGAAGCAAGAAGAAACCCTAAAGCATTGGACATAGCCCTAGAAGATAGGTCGGCTAAAGAAAATAATTAATATTGAGTTTTTAGCCTCCATAAATAGAAGTTGGCTGAGACAGCTAAGGAATAATTGTATAAATACAGGATGCCAGAGCTCATTTGGACACGCATAGCTCGCAACTGCAACAATTTAGTTGTGTGCAAATCTGGAGAGTAGTTTCAGTTGTAGCTACTGCAACTTGGATTTTTGGTTTTTAGGCTTGGACTCTCTCTTGGTTATGGTTTGGACTTTCTTCTTTGTATGCTAGCTCTGGAGAGTGATACACTATCTTGATTGGCTATTAGGCCTAGGGTTTTCTTCCAAAATTATTCTTTGTCAAGGTTAAGGTGCTCGGGGTGGCTTCGGCCTATGGTTGGGTGACAATATTGTTATATTGTCTATGTTGAAATGAGCATACCTATTATTCTAACATTTAGCGCCTAAAATAGCGCCGGAATTTAGTGTATTTTACTCCATGAATCAGACATCTTTTCTGGTGCAAAACGAGGCGAAATATGGACTTTTTATAATTGCACCAGATTTAGCGTCGAAATTAGCACCAGATTTAGCACCAGAAAAATAATGCTAGCTTTAGTGCCAAGTTTAGCGCCAGGGTTAGTTCCAGGTTTAGCACCAAGAATAACGTCAGGCTTAGCGCCAGGAATAGCGCCAGGTTTAACGCTAGGTTTAGTGCCAGGATTAGCGCCAGGGTTAGCGCCAAGTTTAGTGCCAGGTTTAGCGTCAGGAATAGCACGAAGTTTAGCACCAAGTGTAGTGCCAGGAATAGCACCAGGAATATCACCAAGTTTAGCGCCAAGTGTTTCTTCTAGTTTTGCTTATGATATGCCTTCCAATTTTGTTTCCATTTTTGCGTCTGTTTTGGCTTCCTGTTTTACATCCAATTTTTCTTCTGATATGGCTTCGAATTTTTCTTCCATTTTGGTGCTAGGAATAGCACCAGGTGTTGCTTACAGTTTTTCTTATGATATGCCTTTGAATTTTTCTTCCATTTTGGCTTCCATTTTTGCTTCTGATATGGCTTCCAATTTTGCTTCCATTTTGGCTTCTGGTTTAGCTTCCAGTTTTACTTCTAGTTTTTCTTCTAGTTTTTCTTTCCATTTTGCTTCCCGTTTTTCTTCTGGTTTGGGTTCCAGTTTACTTCTGGTGTGGTTTCCAATTTGGCTTCCATTGTTTCTTCCTTCTTGCTTCCAACAATGCTTCTTGTTTTTCTTACATTTATTAATTTAATATGTTATATTTCAATTTAATTAGTTAAATATATAATGTCTCTTAAATAATTTATATGATTATACAGTACGTCATATAAATGCATTTGAAATATTTTATAGGATAACACTTATGAATAATTGTTTAGGGAAATGTACATCCATACAAATTAACAACATCATTATACTTATTAAATCTCCATCAAAATAGAATCTACAACATCCAATATATATAAAATAACAAGATAATTATTATAACATGATCATCATCTATAATTAAAACAAGTGAGTCAAATATCTATAATTTAAGTGAATTTTACAACATCCATCATGAGAATTAAATCAAAACCATCATACATAATAAATATGCATCCAAAAATATTCAACCACTTTCAATATATAAAAATTGACGAGTCAATATTGATAATATCATCATCATATATAACTAAAACAAGTGAAAGTCAAATATATATGACAATAGATCAATCTCATCTGAAAATGATACACATCCAAACATAAGTCAAAATGATCCATTATGTACAAATGATATAAATAAAAATGATAAATTATGTAAGACAAAATGATACAAGTCAATATGATACGTCATATCCAAATGATATAAGTCAACATTTTCAAAATGATACAACTCAATAATATGGTACTGGAGGCCATGAAAATGATACATATGATAGTAACCATGAAAAGAGGCCTTATAACAATATATAAAAAATGATCCATGATGTAGTCTATATGATCATGAATGTCATTGGCTGCTACTAGCAACTGCCTCAACATCATCATCACCATCATGATCATGATCATCATGATCATCATCATTGTCATCTGCATCATCCATGGCATCATTTTCATCTGTATCTGTGTCATCATGAGTATCATCTTCCATCCCAGCATCGGACCCAACATCATGATCTGGATCTTCTAGAAGATCCTTGTTCTACAAAAACACACATTTAGAATGAAAAATTATTATTTATTTCATGCAATAATTAATTTCTTTGTTATATATCTAATATTACAACATATGAAAAGAAACGATAATCATTTTACATCATACCAAAGTGTACATACGATAATAAAATATCAAATAAGTTACAACTAAGCTGTCATTCCTATGATTTAAAAATTCAACAATTCTAATAAATGTTAGTAAAGATCATAAAAAAATGTTATGCCTAGCCTTTCCTTGATATGCCATGTCTTGCATTGACATGCCTTGCCTTGACATTACTTTCCTTTCCTTTACATGCTTTTCCTTGAAAATCCATGCCTTGCCTTGCCTTTCCATACCTTGCCTTGACAAGCCATGTCTTGCCTTGACATGTCTTTCCTTGCCTTGACAAGTCATTCCTTGCCTTGACAAGCCATGCCTTTCCTTGACATGTCTTTCCTTGCTTTGACATTCCATGCCTTTCCTTGAAAATCCTTTCCTTTCCTTGACATGCCATGCCTTGCCTTGACATTCCTTACCTTTCTTTTCCTTGCCTTGCCATGCCTTTCCTTGAAATTCCTTTCCTTGAATTAACATGTCTTTCCTTGAAAGACCTTGCCTTTCATTGACATGCCTTGCCTTGACATGCCATCCCTATCCTAGCCATTCCTTGCCTAAAATTCCAAAATTCCACCAATTTATCATCATTGCTAGAACTAGTGTTATATTACATCATACTCTCCCTTGACTAACAAATAGAGTATATGAACAGGTGTCCCTTGATGAGTTATATTCAAAATGAAAACCTTATCTCTTGATAGACTTTTCCAAATTCTTAAATTATTATTAAATGAAAAAATTGGCATGCACAACAGCCACTGTGGTTGCTATGCATGCAAAATTGGCATGCACAACAACCACTATGGATGTCATGCATGCCAAATTGGGATGCACAACAACCATTGTGGCTGTTGTGCATGCCAATTTGGCATGCACATCATCCCTGTGGCTGCTATGCATGCCAATTTGGCATGCATAGCATCCCTATTGGTTGTTTTTCATCAACCCTATGATTGTTGTGCATGCCAATTTGGCATGCACAACAACCCTATGGCTATTTTTCATGCCGATTTGGCATGCAAAATAGTCATATGGATACTTTTCATGCCAAATTGGCATGCACAACAGCCCTATTGGCTATTGTGCATTCCAAATCGGCATGCACAACAACCAATAGGGATATTGTGAATGTCAATTTGGCATGCACAACAGTCCTATTGGTTGCTGATGTGCATGCTAATTTGGCATGCACATCATCCCTACTATTGGTTGTTGTGCATGCATGACAGACCTTTCCTTGCATTGACATGCCTTGACTTGACATGGCATGCCTTGCATTGACATGCCTTGCATTGACATGCCTTGACTTGACATGACATGCCTTTCCTTGACATGCCATGCCTTCTATTGGCATTCCTTGCCTTGAGAAAAGGTAAAATCACCTCCCCAAGAGAGGATTCAATGGTTACTCATTGAATCCCATATCAATATGGTTATGATGACTTGGGAGTGGATATCATATTAAATGGTATATCTAGGGGTGGCCCATCTTGTCACATTGGTTCTTTGACCCTTGGTGATGATTTTTTATTGGGAACCTTTCTTGATCATTTGTTGGAGAGAGACCTAGCGTATGTCATCTTCAAGGAGGTTCATCCCAAGGAACTATTCTCTAGACTTGTACTCAATAGTTTCCTAGATGGTACATCAAATCAAATTATTTATATTTACACAAAAAAGTTCCCTCAACTTTCTTTATAAGGTGACCTTAAAAAATTAACTTATGCATAGTGTTAGAGGGAGGGATAAGAGATGAATGCAATGGTGGAAACTCGGCTCTTGTAAGGTGTGATTATTTTATAGTTAGAGTTCATTGGGTTATTTTTTCACCCAAAGGTATAAGGAACTGACTCTAAAATATTGGTTTCTTCATTCTTGGGGCGCTCTCATTGGTTATATCACAAATTTCTTTATGCACATGAGATGTGTCAATACCTTCCTCTTCTGTCAATTGAAATTTAACATACAAATGCTCATACACATCTGAATCACTATCATGTGCACAAAGATAAATACCACCAATCTAGAAACAACATAAACCAAGGATAGAGTTAAACGCTTTTCGTATAAGCTAAAATCAACTAATGTGTATACTGCTCTACCCAATGAATGTTATAGGAAAAAGATACTGCAACCATCAAATCAATGTCTCTCTCGGGTAGACTCTAATGGGGAATAAACCAATGAATACACATAGTCCTACTCATAAAATAAAAAAGTCTTATACATTCAAATAAGATGAGTTCCATGCTTTGTAAGATTTTTTCAAGAATTCTACAAGTCCCCAATATGACTACTAAACTCAATGAAGAGTGAAGATAAGAAGTTGAGGCAGAACTTGTTTGGAATGTAGAAATTGTTTCAGACCTTATAGATCTTGTTTGGAATGTAGAAATTGTGGTAGACCTTGAGGCCTTTACCAAAGGGTGATAATTCTATCAAAATTCTTGAAGAGCCTATAGGAGAGATAACTTGTTTTATGGGCCTCTATAATATTGGTTCCACCTTCAACATCTACACATGAAAATGTATATTTGGTTTGATAGGATTTTCTTGACCAACAATCAAGGTGATTTCCAATGTGATTGTGGATCCAATATTTCTAAAGACAAGCATCATGCATAATGAGATTTAAGTCAAGGCATCATGGAGGATAGGGATGTTGTGCATGCCAAATTTGGCATGCACAACAACCCTATTGGTTGTTGTGCATGCCAATTTGGCATGCACATAATGCACATAGTATGGGGGATATGCAGGCAATGTCAACCCCTTATTCCTCCATAGGAACCTTGGCTGTTGGATCCCCCTCCATATAAAAACTCATGACACTCCCTTAGGCATCTTGGTTGTCGGATCCCCCTCCATCTAATAGCTTAGGTTCCCCCTTGACATGTTTCCTATATGGGATTAAACATATATGTAATGGAGTACATGTATATGAAAAAAGGGCCCCTCCTAATAAAAGGCACACATGTGCCCTCCTTGGGCTTATATCAATGCCACACGAGTCTTCTGGGTAATTGAATAAGGATGTCAGAATATTAATGGGTGGACCATTGACCTTTAATTAGGTTGGTAATAAGTTTTCTGGGAAAACTTTAATCACAAGGGGAGATGTGTTGGGTATGTGTTATATTCTTTGCATGTGTGTGTGTGTGGGCGCGTCAGATATGACAACTGTGTGGGCGTTTTTTTGTTATTTTTAGCGGATTTTGCTATTTTTAGCAGATTTGTAAATTAATCCCGGATTAAGGGATTAGGGTTTTGGTATCTACGGAATACCTAAAAACATTGTATATATTGTATGGTGAATGGTGAAATTTGATATAATGAAAATAAGATGGTGAATGCGAAATTTGATATAATGAAAATAAGAAAGGTTTTCTGCTGAGGGTTTCCCATATAAAACTTCCGTACTGCATGAGCCATTGATTAATTCTATGTATTGCTTAAGAATCTATATGAATTGGTTTACTTCACAGGTTTAAAACCTACATGGCATCAGCCTCGGTTTCATCAGAGGGACACCTTTGTTGCTGAGGGCCTAGCTCCTGGCCTCGATAGATCAAGCTTCTATCTTGGTCCCAAGGATGAACCCTCGGGTTTAGTGGGAGCTTTTGCAAAGGATATTCGAGTAAAGTAAATAGAAATGCATGGCGAGCCCATCTAGAATCGAGACAGAGAAATTCAATGGCAAAAACTTTGAGCTATGGAAGCTCAAGATGAGGACCTTCTTTGGCAGTATCAAAAGAAAACAAATGGACTGCTGTGATCCTTGGTACACGTTCAACGGGCACACGTACTCATAGCACACATGCTACTCATACACAACCCACTAGTACACAAACTACTAGCACAATCTCAAAATTAACGGGCATGTTGAAGGAAGATTGGGACAAGTTGACATAAGAGAAAGGAGTACTAATCGACTCAGCTTGGCAAATTCAGTGTTGTTGAATGTCTCAAGAGAATCTACAACCAAGGAACGATAGGATAAGTTAGGGAATTTGTATCAATCAAAGTCCCCGGTAAACAAGTTGTTTCTTCGAAGAAGTTGTATTTCATTCAGGATGGAAGATGGAGATTCTCTTGACGTAACATCTAAATGCCTTTAATACCCTAGTAAGTCAACTTGACTGTTGGTCATTACGATTGCGTAAGAAGATAAGTGTATTACTTTGTTATGTTCTTTGCCAGATTCTTGGGATAATTTGGTTGTAGCAATAGGTAGTACCACTCAATCTACATTGAAGTATGAGGATGTAGTTGTGATCCCTGTTACCCAAAGACATGAGGCCAAAGTGCCACGGACATTTGGCCCACACGCATGCCTTTTTGTAAGAGGGCGTACCCAAGGCATGAACCCTGGTAAGCCTTCGTGATGGATATCTAAATCTACAGGTATAGCTAAGTCTCCAGGAAAATATTTGAGGAAATGTTGAAGCGTGGTAAAAAAGGCCATTATAAGAAAGATTGCAATTATAAGAAGGATGATAAACCAAAGGGATTTGATAATACCTCCTCCATTAAAGGAAAACCCAATCGAAGAAGGAGGTGATACTTACCTAGCATCTACAAGCATAACATGCGTGCCATGTTGTATGGTTGATCGACTCATGTGTATCATACCATATGACTCCTCACTGTGGAGTGGTTTCCAATATGAAAAATATGATGGTGGTGATGTATTCCTAGGAGATTACTCGACAACAAAAAATCTTGGGACGTGGAAGGGTTAAGTTGTTTCTAAACCATGGAAGGATTAGAACTCTCTCCGAGGTTCTGCACATTCCAAAAACCAGCCGTGGTTTCCAATATCCGGTACAAGTTGGATGATGCATGAGTGGATATTGTATTTGAAAAGAGCACTTGCAAGATGGTAATGAGGAGCAATGGTGTTGATGAGGGAAGAAGGAACTCTGTACAAGTTGTTGGGAAGAACTTATACTAATGGTAACAATTATGTTTTCCTCGAAAGCAGAAAAATGAAGGAGAAAAGACCACTATCACCCTGGTAAAGAAGACCATGTTGTGGCATCAAAGACTGGGCATATTGGAGAAAAGGGCCTTTCAAATTTGACTACACGGTAAAAGGTATGGTTGAAGGTATATCTAATTGCACCTTGGATTTTGATTTCTATGAAAAATTGCATATATGGTAAACAAGATCAAGTAAGATTCTCATCTCAGCAAGGTGTAAGTGGGATCTTAGAGTTGATACATAGTGATGTGTTTGGTCTGCTCTCGCTCCATCCCTAGGTAAGTCCGCGTATTATGTTTTATTCATAGATGATTTTTCAAGGAACATGGATTTATTTTCTTAGAAAAGAAATCTGAGGTGTATTTGATAAATTTAAGAGTTTAAGGCTCGTAGAAAATCGCAGAAGAAAATAAAGGTATTGAGAACGGATAATAGTGGAGAATTCTGCAAAAATTAATTCGAAGAATTAATTTCTGCAGAATTCTGTAAGAAGTGTGGTACAGCAAGGCAAAAAGACTACTCCATACATTCCTCAACAAAATGGAGTTGCAAAG
This sequence comes from Picea sitchensis, assembly GCA_010110895.2. Classification (NCBI taxonomy): domain Eukaryota; kingdom Viridiplantae; phylum Streptophyta; class Pinopsida; order Pinales; family Pinaceae; genus Picea; species Picea sitchensis. The sequence continues at coordinate 122,046 of SNQJ01S0014896.1, read as the reverse complement.
CGATGAACAAGACACCATGGAAAAATTAAGGTGCATGCTTAGTGGTGTCCAGTTAGGACAAGAATTTTGGGTAGAGTGCGGTATAGCATGTTACCTAGTCAATCTATCACCTTCATCGTTGGATGATAAACTCCACACGAGGTATGAACTGAAAAGAAACCCTCTCAACATCTTAGGTGCGTTTGGTTGTGATGTTTATGTGAATTTTCCAAAGGAAAATAGGAGTAAGTTGGATAACAAAGCTAAAACATGTATCTCATTGGTTATCAACATGGTGTGAAAGGTTATAAGCTTCTAAAACCCGTAAACCAAGAAAATTGTTTACACTCGAGATGTTGTTTTCAGAGAGGTAAAAGACGTTTCCAAACATGAATTCCCACCAACACAAGACTAACCTAAGAAAATAGAGCTTGAGTTGGATGATGCAAAATCCAAATCCTCTGAAGAAGAGAACCTAAGAAGAAGAAGAAGAACCCTACAACCCCACATTGGAGGAGAGATCAAAGGAGAGATAGAGGCAAACTGCAGTTGGCATAGTCCACTTGATTTCCCTTCAAATTTTGCTTTATCTATTATTGATGATGATCCCAACCGGCCAAGGAAGAAGTGAATCTCAGAGGTGATAGTAAACTCCCCGGAAGAGGGCCATGGTTGAAGAAATGACGTCTTTGGATAAGAATGAGGTATTGGATATAGTTGATCTCTAGGATGAAGAAACGGTTGTGGGATAAAATGGTTGCCCAAGAAGAAGTTTAATGCACAAGGTAAAGTGGAGAAATACAAAGCCCGGTTAGTAGCAAAAGGTTATTCCTAGATGAGGGAATTGACTTTGTGAGATTTTTTCTCCCATTGCTAAATTAACTTCTATTAAATTTATTTATCTATTGATGTTAAGCTTTATATTGAAGTGGAACAAATGGAAGTGAAGACAGATTCCTGCTATTGGGATCCGAAGAAGAAACTACATGAAGCAGCCTGGTATTACTTTTAGCGAAGGAAAGAAAGAGCTGGTCCCGTACGTTAAAGTCACCATATGGTCCTCCAGGCTTTTCGAATCTCCTAGGATGTGGAATCAAAATTTTGACACATACATCCCTTTGATTGGGATTTGTAAGCATGTGGTTGACTTCCACCGTGGTATATTCCAAGCTAAAAGGTAATCACTTCATTTTATGTAGTAAGCCATGTTGATGACATGTTGTTGGTAGGAAATAACATGGATGTTATCAAGGAGGTGAAATCGCAACTATCCTCCAAATTTGACATGAAGGATCTCGGTGCTTCTAACTTCATTCTAGGAATGGAGATTAAAAGAGATTGTGCAAATAGGAAACTCTGGTTGAATCAAAGAAAATATGTTGAGACAATATTGTAGAGGTTTAATATGCATGGAAGTAAACCGGTCAAGGTTCCTATTCCTATAGGTGTAAAGTTGTCTGCAGATCAGTGTCCCAAGACACTGGAAGAAGAAGAGGACATGTCCCATGTTCCATATGCTAGTGTAGTTGGAAATTTGATGTATACAATGGTTTGTACTAGACCGGACATTGCTCATGCAATGGGATTTTTGAGTAGGTATATGTCAAAACCAGGGAAGGAGCATTGGACAACAGTAAAGAGGGTCTTCAGGTATCTTCGTGGCACCAACAATTATGGATTGTGCTACCAAGGAAGGTCGGGATTGGATAGAGTGGTGGACATACATGGCTTTGTTGATGTAGACCAGGCTGGAGATTTGGATCGCAAAAGATCTACAAGTGGGTATGTGTTTAACCTATTTGGAGGAGCAATCAGTTGGATGAGAAAAAGATAGGTTGTAGTGGCACTCTCAACTATAGAAGTTGAATACATGGCAGCAACACATGCAAGCAAGGAAGCAATATGGTTACAAAGATTTTGTTCAGGTATTGGGTTGGTACAACAAGCAGTGAGATTAGATTGTGATAGTCAGAGTGCAATATTCCTGGCAAAGAACCCAACTTATCATTCGAAGACAAATCATATTGATGTTCACTATCACTTTGTGAGAGACATGGTTGAGGAAAAGAAGGTGTTGTTGGAAAAGGTTGAAACTTTGAAGAATGTTGCAGATTCATTGACAAAGTCTATGAGCACAGAAAAGTTCTCCTGGTGTAGAGTAACAATGGGCATTGTTGCCCTGGATTGTTGACTATATAATCCCCTGGACCCCTGGATCCAAAGAAAACAACAAGTGGGAGAATGTTGGGTATGTGTTATATTCTTTGCATGTGTGTGTGTGTGTGCGTGTCAGATACGACAACTGTGTGGGTGGTTTTTTGCTATTTTTAGCGGATTTGTAAATTAATCCCGGATTAAGGGATTAGGGTTTTGGTATCTATGGAATACCTAAAAACATTGTATATATTGTATGGTGAATGGTGAAATTCAATATAATGAAAATAAGAAAGGTTTTCCCGGTTGAGGGTTTCCGGTATAAAATCTTTGTGTACTCTGTATATGAGCCATTGATTAATTTATGTATTTCTTAAGAATCTATATGCATTGCTTTACTTCATAGGTTTAAAACTTACATCTTGGTTGTCGAATCCCCCTCCATCTAATAGCTTAGGTTCCCCCTTGACATGTTTCCTATATGGGATTAAACGTATATGTAATGGAGTACATGTATATGAAAAAAGGGTCCCTCCTAATAAAAGGCACACACGTTCCCTCCTTGGGCTCATATCAATGCCACACGAGTCTTGTGGGTAATTGAATAAGAACGTCAAAATATTAATGGGTGGACCATTGACCTTTAATTAGGTTCGTAATAAGTTTTCTAGGAAAAGTTTAATCACAAGGGGAGATGGAGAAGAGAAGGTAATTTAATGAGGCTGGAAATAAGTTTTGTGGGAAACAATTAATCACAAGGGGATATGGAGAAGACAAGGTAAAGAGAATAAGAGACGTAGGAAGAATAGAAAAGAAGAATAAATAGTAAGAAGGGGAAGAATAAAGAGGGATGAGGAGGGTCTCATGGAAGAGTGTTGCTTGCAAATAAATAAGAAGAGTGGAGAGAAAGAAGAAAAAGAAAATTCCAACATTTGGGTAGAACTCTCATAATTGTTGGGTAGAACAGTGTAAGGTTGTTCCAACAGAGAAGAAATGAAGGAGATGGAAAGCATAAGAGAATTGTGAGAGTAAGAACACAATTCAAGCTGGATATGTTGGGTAGATTTGCGGAGAAAGTGTAGAAATCGGTTAGAATAGTGTAAGGATGTTCCAACATAGAAGAAATGAAGGAGAGGGAAAGAACAAGAGAACTATGAGAGGAGGAACAAAATTCCACCTGGAGCTATTGGGTAGATTTGTGGAGAAAGTGCATAAATTGGGCAACCATAATTCCTAGTTTTAAAAGGAGCCATTGTCGACTATTTTGAACAGTGAAAGTGAGTCCAACTGAGACTCAGAGAAGTGGGTAACTTGCAAGAAAAGAGACTTGGTGATGTTGTTGTTTTAATTCTTTTTGTGGTTTTAAGTTTTAATTGTTGTAACAACAACGACCCTTGGAGGTTGCAAGCATTGTACATTACAAGGATAACCAATAAAAAGGAAAACATGTTGTGTTTATTTCTTAATATTATTGAGTGCATTCTTAAGTTTATGTCTGAGCTTACCATTGAGTTGTGCTTGATGTTTTAGACAGGGGTCATCTTTTTCCAATCCCCCATAAATTGATAAGAACAAATACTACACTTGATCTTAGCCAAAAGGTCAAGAAAGGTGTGGTTTTTCCTCTCTATCTTTTTCCCTTTTCTACTGCCTCTCTCTTCTGGTTCCTTCTTATTCATGCATGTGATATAAGTCATTTATATTCTTCCAAACAAACATCTATATATTTTCATACATGAAAATAATATTTACAATCCACACAAACATTGATTTAACATCAAACTTATTCCTAAAAATGTTATAAATATTTTCATTCTCTTTTCTCTTTTTACTTGAACCTCCTCCTAATATCCAATGATTTATGTACTTAGATAGGGTTGTTGTGCATGCAAATTTGGCATGCACATCAACCCTACTGGCTATTGTGCATGCCAAATTGGCATGCACAATAGACCTATGGTTGTTGTGCATGTCAAATAGGCATGCACAATAGTCCTATGGTTGTTTTGCATGCCAAATTGGCATGCACAACAGCCCTATTGGTTGTTGTGCATGTCAATTTGGCATGCACAACAACCAATAGGGATGATGTGCGTGCCAAATTGGCATGCACAACAACCCTATGAACTAATAATTATTTTCAATTGGTGGAAATGGATATGAAGACCCTAACAAAAAGTATGATACCAACAAGACTTTAGTTGATTTAGAGATGGATCCTAGGCATGAAGGAAAATAACATGATCAACAGGCTTAGAGCCTTAGAGGTCAATGATATAAGTAAATGTGAACTTATATTGATGTTATTGGACAGGTTGTAGGAATCCTATTATAGATTACATTTAACCAACCTATCTCTACAATTAGAAAAATTTATATATGGGTGATGGAACAAACTGAATAAGACTTTCATATTTCTTATGCCTTTAATCTAAAATGGTATGTTATTGTGCAAATGAATAAGAGGTCTCCTTCAAGTGACAAACAGGTAATGAAGCGATCTCCTATAAAATGGGGCCAATTCATAAATGCTACCATATGTGTGGATGATGATCCCAACCTATCTCTACAATTAGAATATTTTATACATGGGTGATGGAAAAAACTAAATAAGACTTTCATATTTCTTATGCCTTTAGTCTAAAATGGTATGTTATTTTGTAAATGAAGAAGAGGTCTCCTTCAAGTGACAAAGAGGTAATGAACGAATATCCTATAAAATGGGGCCAATTCACAAATGCTACCATATGTGTGGATGATGATATCCAAATAGATGGGCTCGTGGAGCTATCTACAGTTACAAACCTAATAGGTGAGCCATAACTTCATAGAATGAGATATCTAGAGGATGTAGAACTTTAATCAGACTCAATTGTTAGTATTACTAATTAGTGACTAGTCACTAGTGATTTATTTCTTATGAGTAAATACCATTGAGAATGTTTTGTAGTTATCCATAAATCTAAAATTATGGGTAGAGTATTAAATTTAGAAGTATTGAATCTAATATTTTGAAAATTTAAACTTGAATGTTAAACTAGAATTTTGATAGTCATCATCATATTCTGTATTTTACTATGGTCTAATTTTACCTTTTTAGCAGACACACATGCAAGTTATGTACCCCTGCACCTGAATTTCCTACTGGCACACCCATACCAGTGCCTGGATTTCAACACTAGGGTACCTGCACTTGCAACCGTGCACCTTGACTACCTAGATTCTGTCTATATTGTTGGATGAGGATCACAGATATATTGCCTATAATAGGACCAACATAATCTTGGTTTATTCTAGTTCTTGGTATGTGGCTACCCTTGAGCAGAAAAAAAAGGGGTTCTCACATGCTTCACTCGAAGACCAAAGTTCAAACACATTTTTTAGAAAGACATAATGTTGACTACTTTCGCAGAAAAGAAAAGGGTGACCTTCACAACTGAGTAAAAAACCTCTTAATGTAAGGCTCATCATGCTTCCCATGCAATTTGGGAAGGTTGTTGACCTTCATTAGGAAAATGTTTTATCCCATTGAATGCTAGTTTAATGTTTTAGGTAATGACTGGTTTTATGCTTCCTCATTTGGAAGGACTTGTGTAAAACAAGAGTCATTTGCTATGTGTTGTGTCTGCTACACAAGAATAAATCCATGTCAAAGTTTTTGATTCAGGTGCCCTTGTCGAATCCAATTGCTAAGGGAAGGCCATTGCATGTTGTGTTGACCATATTCACTAATATTTTTATAGATAAATCACATGTTGGTTAAGTCCATGGTTGGATATTATTTTTACTATAAATCATCTCTTAAAAGAGTTGCACCCATTTCTCCAAATGAATCTTTATAGGGATGAAGACATTTATAATGTAGAAGCATCCCTTGTATTGTGTCACTCTACATCATCGCTATTTATAATATAGAAGAATCCCTTGTAGTGTGTCACTCTACATCATCCCTACCTATCCATGCAACTCTTTTCTTGCTCAAGTTGTAGGGTCTTTGGTGTGCTAGTATTCAATACAATCTATTACAATAGAATATTGTGTAGCATAATTGAGGTCATATTAGCTTTATACTCTTTGCAAAATGGGGGATCCAAACTCTGTTTTTCGTGGGTAGTGAGGTTGGATACCTTTCTAATGTGGAAATGGAATTATGCATTAATTTATTAAATGAAAGAATATCAGTGATGTTGAGCGAGTAGACATAATTTGAACCAAGAATAATCAGCATGGGAGATGCTTTGCGAGCTTCATCAATTATACAATGGTGTTTCTACATCAATTAAGAGAAAAAGAATTCAATTACTCAAGGATTTCTCTCCTTCCAAATTAAGTCAGACTCTTGTTGAAAGTCCATCTCTGAGCTAAGCCAATGATATCATTGGAAGACACAATGTTAGGTTTATAATCCAATTTTGTGATCTACTTGAAGGTTGGCTATTGTGTTTACTATAAAGCATCTCTTAAAATACTTGCACCCATTTCTCCAAATGAATTTTTGTAGGGATGAAAGCATTTAAATTCTAGAAGAGGCCCTTGTAGTGTGTCAATCTACATGGTCCCTACCTATCCATGCAACTCTTTTCCTGCTCAAGTTGTAGGGTCTTTGTTGTGCTAGTGTTCAATACAATCTATTACAACAAAAGATTGTGTAGTGTACTTGAGCTAGTATTAGCCTTATACTCTTTTCAAAATGGGAGATATAAGATTTGTTTTTTCTACTTGAAGGTTAGATACCTTTCTAATTTGGAAATGGAGTTTTGCATTCATTTGTTAAATGAAAGAATAGAAGTGATGTTGAGAGAGTAGAAATAATTTGAACCAAGAAGAATCAGCACAGGAGATGCTTTGCGAGATTCATCAATTATAAGGTGGAATTTATACATGCATTAAGAGAGAATTTGATTACTCAAGGCTGTCTCTTTCCAAATTAATTCCATATCTATTTGCAAATCTATCCTTGATCTAAGCCAATGATATCATTGGCGGACACGAGGCTCTCTCTTTCCAACTTAATTGAAATTCTAGTTGCAAATCCATCCCTGAGCTAAGCCAATGATATCATTGGCAGACACTTTGGTAGGTTTATAATCCAATTTTTCGATCTACTTGAATGAAATAACTCTTGGTTTCAACTCATATATCTTCTAGAATTGCATACAAAAGGAACCTCGTGAATCAAATAGGTCATGGAAAATTGCAATTGCCTCATGTCATGTTAGGAACATTGTTATATTAACATAACTTATGTAGAAGATATATTTCCTATAGTTATTAAAAATGAAGATCTTTGAATTTGAAGTACTTAAAAATTATACAAGTGTCTCATTGTATTAACATTCATCTTCTCATTATTATTTAATATATGTGTCGATGAAAATATAAATAGGATGTCTACACAATGTGAATTCCAATAATCTGGAGGGATCCATACAATTTTCTTCTACAAATGTATCACTTGAGGTTAGTATCATGTGGAAAGCCAATCTGCAAACTTCATCCTTTATTCCTTGCGCATTTAGAAAAAAATTGGCATTGTTCTTTTTAGACTCCCTTTCACTCCCACATCCTTCATGGTTTCCTTGTTCATGTCCTTTCTTCTATGGACCTTTTCCTCTGCTGCTAGCATTCTACTTATCCCTGTCATCTTGTGCATCATACCTCCCATGGAAAAAGGTTTTGTACCAAATTGTTGTATCCCTTGCATCGTCTTTCCTTCCCCTTCTTCCCTTTTCTTTGCACTTTTCTTGTACCTTGTTCATCATTTGGTTGCTAAGTTTCTTATTCCCCTCTAAATCTTAATATGCTCTCTCGTCCAAATCATCTTTTCTCTCTCCTACGTTATATGGACTAATGATAATTTATATTGAATTATGAGGTTAGCTACAATCTTATTTGGTATTACTATAGTACCAACTTGATATGAGCGTAAGTTCTCAAATTATGCTTTCTTCTCTCAACCAAGAAAATGAGGCATTTCCTATTAGTGTCAAGTGACTAGGTTGAAGCCCTGTGAAGCCTCTTGGATCCAAATATGGACAAATAACTTTCTTTAAAGAAAATTATAATCAAAATTTAGCACGTGATCCCAAGTTGTTACCTCTTGGATCAAAACAAGGCAATAAAACTTTAATAGAGACCTCCTTCATATGTTACCTCTTGGATCAACACAAGGCAATAAACCCCTAATAGAGACCTCTTTCATATAGGATATTTCTCCCTAATTAGACTTCAATCTTGTGCTCCATGGGAAATGCTTCAAGAGAAGAAAAGCATCACATTCTCTTTTACTCGAGTCTATCCATTTTAGGAAATGATGTATTGAGGGTTAGTTTTTGGGGATAAGGTTTCAAATATTTTATAGGGATCTCATTGGGCTTAATCTCTTGTAGTGTTTCTTTTCCTCTTAAAATGGAATTATTATAACTAGAGCGCAAGGTAAATTATTAAGTCATGTCAATTATCTTATCCATTTGATTATTCCTTTTCATGACCTAAAATGGTTGTGGATGTAATCAAGATGTCATCAAGATACATGATTAGTTTCCATTAACCTCACATGGTTATTGTCATGCCTTTGATATCTTTAGCACCACCACTAAAGTTTGAAACCTTTTACTTGCATGGAACTATCTTAAACTACATGGTGCAGTTTGTTAACATGCACTTTAGGTACTAATTGATATAATATAATAGAGAATCAATACATAAGTGTACTCAAGAACAAGTGCAACACACTGAGATATATAAGAGTTGTTGTCATTGATATCATTTCTTATATGCCAAGTTATGAACCCTTGTATCCTATGTCATTACTATAGCTTTAAATAAGGCAATCATAGGCACAATAAGGCCTTGGAGTTTGAAGTTTGTGGGGAGAGTTTGATGCTTTTGCATGGAGTTTGCTGAATTTCTAATACTGCACAGAGAAAAAGTGAAAGCAAGTCCTTGAGAATTGCCTCACAATAATATCAGTCGCATTGAATTAAACTCTACAATTTTTGGTACCTTCAATGAATTGGCATGTTTAGATCTGACTAGTCAAAGTGCACTAGGAATTATCCTAGGATGTGGAGTAGGCACTCATCTTTATACACTGACTAAAAATAGAGAAAAAACAGCTATTCTCTGTTAGTAATTTCATAATCAGTAATATCTCTATGATTTATGTTCTCACCTAGCTCAACACTGTCTCTCTTAACAATCATACTTCATGGGCCTATGTGAGCAACATGGGTACCTACAAGGATAAAGGGATAAAATCATTAACATACAGGGGATGTGTCAAACCTCTAAACTATTTTTGGTTTATTTTCCATGATTTGTGAAAGCCCTCGATAACCTAGAAATGGCATGAGAACATAAAATATTTCATACACAAAAAACTTGGTAGCTAAAGATAAAGAGACAAAAATAAAGGAATGGCTAACATTTAAAGAAAAATATAGCCAAGTCATGGACTCCAGAGGCTTTGAAAGCATTCTGTAAGCTGTGAGTCTATGTATGAATTGGAGTTTTATCACCAATTAAAGGTTCCATAGGTTATTCTTGTATGACAAAGTCGATGTTTTATGTGCAACATAAAATGTAAAGGGAGAACCTATTACTTTCCAGTGAAAACTTCCCAACCCACAATTAGAACATGGGTGGATAATTATCTAAGAGTAATGCTTGAACCCTGAGCTTTGCCAGCTTAAAATGAAAAAAACTATGGATTGAATTTGGTAAACCAAAGTGATTGATAGGCTTGTAGGATGGCATATCTACCCACAAATTTGGCATGCAAACCATCCCTTGGGATGATATGCATGCCAAATTGACATGCACACCAGCCATTGGTTGGTGTGCATGCTAATTTGGTATGCACATAAGCCATAGGGATGATGTGCATGCCAATTTGGCATGCACACCAACCCTAGGGATGTTGTGCATGCCAAATTGGCATGCACACCAGCCATATTGGTTGGTGTGCATGCTAATTTGGCATGCAAAAAATCCATAGGGATGGGTTTGTTGTGCATGCCAAATTGGCATGCACACTAGCCCTATTGGCTGGTGTCCATGCTAATTTGGCATGCACATAAGCCATAATTGGCATGAACACCAGCTCTAGAAAGGGATTTATGAATTTATTAATGACATATCACTTCTCATTCTCAACATTCTTTCTGTGTACTAAAACTACCACTATATTTTATGCAATTCAAATCTGCTCTAGAATAGAGCATGCATATGGGATAAGGAAGCCTTTTAAAATTCTTGTAGAGGGTTTTATATTAATTCCAAATGAAGAAAGAAAGGTGGAAAATTGTTTTCATTCATATGAATAGTTACCTTATGCAATCCATCAATTTGACATCACATCTAGATGAGAGAAGCAAGCTGGCCAAAATGGCACTTTAGGCCTTTTTAGTCTTTTTCCAACACTTAAAAATTTCATGCCCAAATTTGTAAAATGGGATTAAGACCCATTAAATTTGATGCTAGAGAAAAATCAAATAGGGTAGGTTGAATAATTTTGAACTCACAAAACCCATGTGTATTATTTTCAATTTTTCTCCAATAATCGTTTGTCATTATAGAGTTCACTAAATGGGTAGAGATGGCATCCTATAGGCTTGTGAGAGTAAAAAATCAATAAAATAATGTGGGTGAGTATAAACAAATCCTCAAACAAGTGGGTGCTCTCCAAAATGTATGCTAACCACACATGTGGCACAAAATATCATCATGGGAAGAGTGTGCCCTCTAAAAAGCATGCTAACAAACTCAAGTGTAGCAAATAAAATAATATATCATGTCATAACCAACTCCAACTAACTCAACATGTAGGTGAATGAGTCAAGGCGAGAGAGAGCACTCCCATAAATCCAGCACAGGGGGTCGACTTTCATAACCCCTATGTCGGGCAATTGTGGGCACCATGGTCGCGTGGGCATTGGCCATACAGACCTTCTGGATCTTACGGAGCTCAGTTACATCACCTTGTTTTCATTTTGTGTCCCCGTACCAAATTGTCATTGTCTCCCTGAATAGATTCAAGAGGTAAGTTTCAACTTGGCATAACACACAAATCATGCCTCAAATGGAAGAACCGTCAGTTTCGTTGGACTCCTGGCACTAACTTCTAGCTAGGGGGACCCCTCTCCTATGATTCCATCACCCGAAAAGTGTTTCTTAGAGGATCTTCGAAGCTAGAGTTTTTATTAGTGAGGCACAATCCAAATCCGACATAGGGGGTCAAATTTAAAAACCCCTATTTCGGGCGATTGTTTGCATCATGGTCCCATGGGATTTGGCCATACAGACCTTTTGGAGCTTACGGAACTTAGTTACATCGCCTGATTGCGATTTTGTACCCCTAGACCAAATTGTCATTGTGTCCCTGAATGGATTCAAGAGGCAAATTGCAACATGCTATAACACAAAAACCATGCCTCAGATCAATGAATTGTCAGTTCTGTTGGTCTCCTGGCACTGGATTCCAGCTAGGGGGACCCCTCTCCTATGATTTCATCGCTCGTAAAAGTCTTTGTTATAGGATCTCTAGAACTAGGGTTTTGCTTAGTGAGGCATAATGCAAATCCGACATAGGGGGTTGAATTTCACAACCCCTATGTCAGGTGATTGTGGGCACTGTGGTTGCATGGGAGTTGGCCATACAGACCTTTCGAAGCTTAAGGAACTTAGTTACATTGCTCGATTGTGATTTTGTTCCCCCGGACCAAGTTGTCATAGTCTCCCTGAATGGCTTCAGGAGGCGAGTTACAACTCGGCATAACCCACAAATCCTGCCTCGGATCAATGAACCGTCAATTTTGTTGGACTCATGGCACCATATTATAGCTAGGGGGACCGCTCTCCTTTGATTCTATCCCCCATAAAAGTGTTTCTTAGAGGATCTTCGGAACTAGAGTTTTTCTCAGTGATGCACAATGCAAATCCAAGACAGGGGATCAAATTTCAGGACCCCTATGTCGGGCGATTGTGGGAATCATGGTCCCATGGGTGTTGTCCATACGAACCTTCTAGAGCTTATGAAACTTTGTTACGTCGCTCGATTGTGATTTTGTACCCCCATACCAAATTGTCATTATGTCCCTGAATGGCTTCGGGAGGTGAATTGCAACATGTCATAACACGCAAACCATGCCTCAGATCAATGAACCGTTAGTTCCGTTGGACTCCTGGCACTGGATTCCAACTAGGGGGACCCCTCTCCTATGATTCCATCACTCATAAAAGTGTTTGTTAGAGGATCTACGAAACTAGGGTTTTTCTCAGTGAGGCACAATGAAAATCCATCACAGGGGGTCGAATTTCACAACCCTTGTGTCAGGCGATTTTGAACACTATGGTCACGTCGTAATTGGCCATATGGACCTTCTAGAGCTTACTAAACTTAGTTACGTCACTCGATTGTGGTTTTGTGCCACCGGACCAAATTGTCATTGTCTCCCTGAATGGCTTCAGGAGCCAAGTTGAAACTTGGTATAACATGCAAACCGTGCCTTTGATCAATGAACCATCAGTTCTGTTGGACTATTGGCATTAGATCCCAACTAGGGGGACCTCTCTCTTATGATTCCATCCCTTGGAAAAGTGTTTCTTAGAGGATATTCGAAACAAGAGTTTTGCTCAGTGAGGCACAATGCAAATCCGACACATGGGTCAACTTTCAAGACCCACATGTCTGGCGATTATGGTCATCGTGGTCCCATGGGAGTTGGACATATGGAGCTTCCAGAGCTTACGAAACTCATTTAGGTCGCCCAATTGTGATTTTTTACCCCTAGACCAAATTGTCATTATGTCCCTGAATGGCTTCAGGAGGCGAATTACAACATGCCATAACATGCAAACCATGCCTCAAATCCACGAACTGTCAGTTCCGTTGGGTTCCTGGCATGGGATTCAAAGTAAGGGGACCCCTCTCCTGTGATTCTGTCACCTGTAAAAGTGTTTGTTAGAGGATCTTCAGAACTAGGGTTTTGCTCAGTGAGGCACAATGCAAATCCGACGCATGGGGTCAACTTTCACATCCCCTGTGTTGGGTGATTATGGGCACCGTGGTCGCATGGGCATTGGCCATACAGACCTTTCAGAACTTACGAAAATAAATTATGTGGCTCGATTGGGATTTTGTGCCACCGGACCTAATTTTCATTGTCTCCCTGAATGGCTTCATTAGGCGAGTTACAACTTGACATAACATGAAAACTGTGCCTCATATCGATGAACCGTCAATTCCATTGGAATCCTGGCACTAGATTCTAGCTAGGGGGACCCCTCTCCTATGTTTTCCTCGCCCGAAAAAGTGTTTCTTAGAGGATATGCAGAACTAGAGTTTTTCTTAGTGAGGCATAATGCAAATTTGGCACAGGGGGTCAACATTCAAGACCCTTGTGTCAGGCAATTGTGGGCATCATGGTCCTATGGGCATTGGGCATACGGACCTTTCAGAGCATATGGAACTCAATTACGTCGCTTGATTGTGATTTTGTACCCCCAGACCAAATTGTCATTGTGTCCCTGAATGGCTTCAGTGGGCGAATTGCAACACGCCATAACACACAAACCATGTCTCGGATCAATGAACTGTCAGTTCTGTTGGACTCCTAACATGATATTCCAGCTAGGGGAACCCCTCTCCTGTGATTTTGTCTCCCGTAAAAATGTTTTTAGAGGATATCTGGAACTACAGTTTTTCTTAGTGAGGCACAATGCAAATCCAACACAGGGGGTCGACTTTAACAACCCCTGTGTCGGGCGATTGTGGGAACTCTGTTCATGTGGGTGTTGGATATACAGACCTTCTGAATCTTACAAAACTCATTTACATTGCTAGGTTGTGATTTTGTGCCACAGGACCAAATTTTCATTGTCTTCCTGAATGGCTTTAGGAGGCGAATTGCATTTCGGCATAACACGCAAAATGTGCCTTAGATCGGTGAACCATTAGTTTTGTTGGACTCCTGGAACTATATCCCAGCTAGGGGGACCCCTCTCATATAATTATTTTGCCCAAAAAAGTGTTTCTTAGAGGATCTCTGAAACTAGAGTTTTTCTCAGTGAGGCACAATGTAAATCCGACACAGGGGGTCAAATTTCAATACCCCTGTATCGGGAAATTGGGGGCATCATGGTCCAGTGGGAGTTGGCCATATGGACCTTCCGGAGCTTACAAAACTCATTTATGTCACCCTACTGTGATTTTGTACCCCCAGAACAAATTATCATTGTGTCCCTGAATGGCTTCAGGAGGCGAATTGCAACATGACATAACACACAAACCATGCCTCTGATCAACGAACCATCAGTTCTATTGGACTCCTGGCACAGGATTCCATCTAGGGGGACTCCTCTCCTGTGATTTTGTTTCCCTTAAAAGTGTTTTTTAGAGGATCTCCTAAACTAGGGTTTTGTTTAGTGAGGCACAATGAAAATCCGACACAGGGGGTAGACTTTCACAACCCATGTTTCGGGCGATTGTGGGCACCGTGGTCGCAAAGAAAAACATGTCAAGGTAAGGCATGGCATGTCAAGTCAAGGAAAGGAATGTAAAGTAAAGGAAAGGAATGCCAAGGAAAGGAATGTAAAGTAAAGGAAAGGAATGTCAAGGAAAGGCATGTCAAGGCAAGGTAAAGCATTTGAAGGAAAGGCATGGCAAGGCATGCAAGGAAAGGCAAGGAATGTCAAGGAAAGGCATGGCATGTCAAGGAAAGGAATGGAAAAGAAAGGCAAGGGAATGCGTGGAAAGGCAAGGCATGGCAAGGAAAGACATGGTAAGGAATGAAAAATCATGGCAAGTAAAGACAAGGCATGGGATGTCAAGGCAAGGCATGACATGGCATTTCAAGGCAAGGCATGACAAGGAAAGGAAAGGGAATGCATGGAAAGAAAAGGCATGGCAATGCACGACAACACATAAAAAATCATGGAAAGGAAATAAAATGCATGTCATGTCAAGGCAAGGCATGACATGTAAAGGTAAGGAAATTCATGGAAAGGTATGACAAGGCATGCATGGCATGCCAAGGAAGGTATGGAATGTCAAGGTAAGTAAGTGCATGGCATGTCAAGGCAAGGAAATGCATGACATGTCAAGGAAAATCAAGGCATGGCATGCCAAAGCAAGGAAATGCATGACATGTCAAGGAAATTCAAGGCATGGCATGCCAAGGCAAGGAAAGACATGTCAAGGAAAGGCATGGATTTTCAAGGCAAGGCATGACAAGGTTCCTGATAATTGAATTTGAAAGAAATGAGGTGGTGAAACATCGAATGGATAAGATATCAACTACTTATATGGATCATCTTTCTCAAGGCATCCAATTACATTCAAATATTTGGATTCATTTGATGGAACAACATTCTTCTAATTTTCACTTGCACTTAATGAATATACAATTCTAATTAAGCTGTAGATGTTAGAAGAATTGTTTGGTGCAGGCAAGTTGGTGGAAGTGCATCTAGAAAAAATTTCTTTGACACATCCTATTTCAAGGATTTCCTTTTATTCATCCTACAAATTTATATTTGGAATATCCATCCTTGTGTTTTTTAAATCATTTGACGAAAATATTCCCATCGATGTTTGGTTCCCCAATGTCTATTTGTTTAAATTTCCCTTGCCTTTGAAAATCCAGGTCTAATAATCCTTCTAAATATGAATTATGTTCATCCTTTTCATCATGCAATTGATCTGATAAAATAGTATTTAATGGATCCCGTGGTGCATTTCCAATGATCATTGTGAGCCATGAGACCACATCTCATTTGTGCATTTTTTCAAACACATCGTGTTCATTCTCCACACTAACCTAGTTTGTTAGTTTCCCCTAATGACATGTTTAATTACTGCTGCAATTTCTTCACTGAGGGCAATCTCTTTCCATTCACATATGGATCCATATCTATCCAAATTAACACTTAAATGTTGATGTAATAATCTTGGGTGTTTATAGTCATAGTTTCCATGTGTTTCTTGTAGACAACAATATGTTGGATGTGAAAAAAAAAGAAAGATTGATACAAATAGAGTGTAAAAACATAATTACACTAATTGCTAGAACCACAGCTAGTTGCACACATAAATATCTTATTTCATTAAATTTATGACCTGATTACAGATTGGGGAATTGATATGAGTGTTGTTGTAGGTTATTGAATTGATTTCTCTATGGTAGTGACCCCAACTCGTAGTGAAGACTGATTGGCTCGCCTCCTGTAGAATTCCTCCATAATGATTGTAGAATGATACACCCCTCTTGACACTTATGAACTTGTTCCTCTATTACATCCAACACCACCAGTGCCAATCCCAATGCTAAATATGAGGCCCAATGAAGAGTTAACTCACCTCCTAACCACCAAAAATGCAACCCATGATAGTGGGCCTTTCCTTTTTCAGCAGTGGCACGATTTCCTCAAGAAAAAACAGCCCTGGCCACAAGATATTGTTCCCAGCTAATGATAGAGGTGCCTAGACTAAAGGAGAACACCCAAAATCATCCCTAGCCACAAAATTTGTAGTTGTGGCCCTGAGAGGAAGAGAATTAAGTCCCCAGTATGTTACATTCATCATTTTCTTTGTTGTCGTGTTCCCTGTATCTATTGTCGTTGGAATGGTATTGGATGGGATATCCTTTATCAAGTCAAATTCCCCACTCTAATATACAATCTGACAATGAACCATACCATACTAGAGGTGAATACCATGATTTTTGTAGAGTGAGTGTGCCCCTCAAGTGTAATATGATTTCTGGTGGGTAAACTAGGCCTCTCCACGAAAGATATGTGCCCAACACACCCTAAATTCCCCCCCACTACAGAGAAATGTACATCAATGAGAGTATGTTATCCAACACAAAATATTTGACCTCCTTTCAACCCAAACTCAGTCAGAAATCATGAAACTCTTTAGCCACCAAGAATTCATGAATGCACATTGTTAATGGTTTGCTTTTCCTTGTGCTTTATCTTTTAATTTTTGAAATCTCGATGGGGACATTACATATTTCCCAAAAATTCATGAATGAATATTGTTAATGGTTTTCTTTTCGTTGTGTGTGGGGTCTTTTATTTATTTTTTGTTTGAATAGTCAATGCTAAATTGGGCACGATTATCACCAGATTTAGCATCGACTATTGATAGAGAATGTAATCAATTTGGGGCACAAATTGCACCTCATTTAGCACAAATTATGGAATATTGTGCAAAAAGGAATAAACAGTGTGTTTTGGAGGTAACTCACCCACTTCGACAAGAAGAAGATCTACTATATGAGTAAGTAAATGTTTGAAATTGGCCAGAGGACAGTTATCAATGTTCTCTATAGTTGGAGGAAAAATTTGTGAATGCACATTGTTAATGGTTTTCTTTTCTTTGTGTGGGGTCTTTAAATTTTTGAAATATCGATGGGGACATTACATATTTCCCAAAAATTCATGAATTCACATTGTTAATGGTTTTATTTTCATTGTGCGTGGGGTCTTTTAAATTTTTATTTATTTTTAATAGTCGACGCTAAATTGGGCTCCATTAGCCCCGTATTTAGCGCCGACTATTGATAGAAAATGTAATCAATTTGGGGCACAAATTGCACCTCATTTAGCACAAATTATGGAAGATTGTGCAAAAATGAATAAACAATTTGTTTGGGAGGTAACTCACCCACTTCGACAAGAAGAAGATCCACTAGATGAGTGAGTAAACGATTGAAATTGGCCAGAGGACAATTATCAATGTTCTCGATAGTTGAAGGATCAAAATTTCCTTAAGGAGGACGAGGAGGAGAAAACACATCTCTTCTTAGGGGGATTCCATCAATACCCCACAAAAAAGCCTCTTATTCTTCTTTTGTCCAACTAGAGGGTTCACATTATCTTGATCCCCTCCTATGGGTATATTCAAAGCATTTGGTTCTTATACTAGTTCACTTTATGAGGTATCAAGAACTTCAAGTCTATGCCTTGTTGGAGGTAACCCTGACATGAATCAAGGAAGAATACCTTGGTTCCTCCTAGAATGATAAGGATACTGATAAACCACTTTGAAATGGTATAAACTAAGTTGAATATTGTAAGGATTTGAAAATCAAAACGATACATTTGGATTTCTAAGTGTGACACCAATCAACAGACCACTACAAAAAATCTTTGAAAAGAAAACAAGAAAACACATTCCTTCAAATTCTAGTGGACAATGATTAAATCCCAAGGTCCAATTAGTAAGGAGCTAAAAAAGGGCCTTCCAAAGTTCAACCTGGGTCGATGGTGAGGGCCTGAATAAAACTAGTGAAGATATGGGAGATAGTCATAGTAACCCCACAAAGTTATCATCTAAGGTGAAATACCCTTTAAAAATAATTAGGGAACCTCTAGGGAGGGCTCTAATAGTGTTTCTCTATCTATCATAGGTATCAAAAGCACTTCTCACTTGTAGCCACTCATGAAAAACTGATAATAGGTTGCTAATGTTACCTATTCACAATTATAATCAGGTAGAATAGTTGTGGATTAGGCTTTCGTGTTGATTAGGGATACATGAAACTTCATCCTATGGGAAAAACTTTGGGTAGGAGGAGTCACTTAGAGTAAAAAACCAACTAGTCTAGGGTCCCGTTGCATGCCAATACCATTGCATATCGTTGCATACCAATGCATACCATAACATACCATTGCATACTAATACCATTGTATACCATTGCATACCAATACAATTGCATACTATTGCATACCAATACCAATGCATACCATTGCATATTGTGTCGGGTCGGTTGATGAAATTGCAGATGAGTGTGTTGGAAAACATTCCATGACATTTCAACAGAGTTTTGACCAAGATTCTATAGATGGGAATGATGAATGATTAAAATGATCAAACCTCATAATGAAGGTTCATGCAAACATGGAGGATGTCAAAGATTATGCAAGGACATCAGGAATCTTTGACTCTTGAAACCCTCGCATACCATCAAGGAATGTGTATCATCTAACCATGTCAAATTTTGACCTAACCCCTAACCCCTAAGCCATTGACCCTTAAATCCTTAATCCCTAATCCTTAATCCCTTAAGCCCTCAACCTTATTTAATCACTAATATATTAACACAAAAGTCCTAAATCCCTTAACCCCCAATCCATTGACCCTTAAACACTTAAACCATAATCCCTAATCCCTTAATCCATAAACCCCTATTCCCTAAGAACTTAAACATTAATCCCCTAGCCCATAATACCTAATCCATTAACCATTAAACTACCTAAACCATAAGTGCCAAATCCCTTATCTTGTGACCCTTAATCCCTTAAACCATAACCCCTAATTCCTTAACCCTTAATCAATGTATCGCAAATCCCTAAATACCATAATCCTCAAATCCCCTATCCACTTAACCCCCAACACCTCAACTAATTAACTATTTAGGCACATCTGACACTAAACCCCATTCACTAATGACTGTGCAACATTGGTGGATGACATTGGTGATGGGCATGTTGGAAGATGTTCCATGACATTTCAAAAGAGTTTCGACAAACATTCTGTAGATGTGAATGAAAGATGATGACAATAAGACTGCATGATGAACGTTGATGCAAACGTGGATGATCTAAAATATTATGTGGGGACATTAGGTATCCTTGAGTCTTGAAACCCTTGCATACCTTCAAGGCATGTATCTAGTATAACCATGTCAAATTTCAACGCATACATGAATAATTTGAAGAAATTTCAAAGTTGGCCCCATTCACTGCTCACCATGTGACATTGTTGATTGGTGTGTTGGAAGAGGTTCCATGAAATTTCAAGAGTTTTCTGACAAATCCCTAACTCCCATAACCCCTGATCCATTGACCCTTAAAGCGACCTTAAGCCATCAACCCTTAAAAACATAACACTAATCCCTAATACATTAATCCATAAACCCATATTCCCTAAGAACTTAAACATTAATCCCCTATCCCATAATCCCTAAGCCATTAACCATTAAAATACCTAACCCATAAGCGCAAACTCCCTTATCTCTTGACCCTTAATCCCTTAAACCCTAACCCCTAATCCATTAATCCTTAATCCCTGTACCCCAAATCCCTAAATCCCATAATCCTCAAAGCCCATATCCACTTAACCCCCAACACCTCAACTAATTAACTATTTAGGCTAATCTGGCTACATCCAGTGCTACTTCTAATGCAATTTATGGCACTAACTGGGGCACTATTTCTGGCACTAACTGGGGTGCTATTTTTGTTGCTAAATGGGGTGCAATTTACTGCACTATTAGCGCCTAATTTAGTGCATAAATTGTTTGGTCAGCGCAAAAAATGCCATCAATAGCTCCATCCCAATAAATAGCACCATCTTTTTCAAAAAATTGAACAAAATTACACTAAAACCAACTTTGGAAGAAAAAAAGGGAGCAAAAATGGTAGAAAATCATAGGGATTTGTTGTAGTCCCAGCCTAACTAATCTAGTAGATTTAGCATTCCACAAGAAGAGGGAACTAAAGGCCAAGTGGGTATTGCTAGAGTCCATGAAGGATCACTTTATTCCTCACATTGTTAAGAAGATATCTTCTAAGGAGATGTATGATGCTCTCGTAGGTATATACCAGAATGGGAATACTGGAAGGAAGTTGCATATGAAGAATCAACTTCAAGTTGTCAGGATGTCCAATGAGGACACAGTTGTGAAATAGCTTATGAATATTACACAGATCCAAGATTAGCTTGTAGACTTTGGTGATAAGGTGGATTATGTTGAGTTGGTGAATGTGGCATTGAGAGGTCCTCCTAAGTATTGGGAACCATTTGTGAAGGGGATCTGTGCATGAGACAAGATACCATACTTTAATAGAATATGGATAGATCGTATCCAATAGGAGACTTGGTTAGTATCCAAGGATGATATGGATGTTATGGTGAAGAATATAAATGATGAAAACTAGGCCCTTACACCCCGCACTAGGAAGGGAAGAAGAGGTTCTCCAGGCAGGAGAGATTCTCTTTGGAGAAGGGATTCTCCCAAGAGAGAAGTATCTCCAGAACCGAGGTGAAGGAAGGATCTTAGCAAGATCATATGTTTTGAGTGCCATGACTTTGGTCATTATGCTTCACACTATACACACCAGAGGGGAAGAGGAAGAAGGAAACAAGCATCAATAATAGAGATTGATGAGGTTGCAGATATGTTCCATAGGGAGGTCTTGTTGGTCTCCACCCTTTCAAGCATAATATCTAGCAGGGGGACTTGGTTGGTGGATAACCAATCATCTTTCCATATGAAAGGTGCTAGAGATTTATTTGAAAACTTAACAGAGAGTGGCTCATACTTGTGTGTAGATATTGGTATGGGAATCGAGCATGTAGTACAAGGATCTAGTATGGTATCATTTAGGCTTGAGTCAAGAGAGGTGATTCGGGTATCAAATGTATTATGGGTGCCAAAAATTAGGAGAGGTGTTCTCTTAATATTGAAGATTGAGAATAAGGGGTACCATATATTGTTTCAATACGGATAGGTGTTGTTATTCCCAAACTATCTAGCTTTAGATCAACAATGATTCTTGGATTTAGGGAGGGAAAACTATATAGGCTGAGGGGAAAGCCTATGAATGCTGTGACTAGTAGGAGAATATAGAGAGATGAGGAGGAGAAGGTGGCTTCACTAGTGGTGAGACAAGTAGTTCCATCAGTGTTGAGGCAGGTGGCCCCACCAATAACACATAGGGAGCAGGTAGCTCCACCAGTGGTGAGGAAGGTGACCCCACCAATACTGCCATCTCAGAGAGAGTCAGAGTTTAGAGGGAGATAACCCTCAAGATCCAGTAGGGAGGAGTATCCTCCCAGGATAGTTCAAAGGATATTAGACTTCATGGGAGGTAAATAGGTTTAGAGGGAGCAGGTGGTGCCAAATATTTTATATAATCAGAGGGAGTTAGGTTTCATAGGGAGAATGCAAACTCAGAGTTAGCTCAATATTAGAGAGATTCAATTGTATCAGAGGGAGATTCATCCATTTAGAAGGTGTTCTCCATCAGTTTTAGGTGGGAGAGAGGCATCTTCCAAGACTAATAAGTAGATATCATGGGTTGAGGAGGCTAGATAGGATATTCAAAGGCAAGAGGATTCTAGGAGATATGTGACCTCCATGGAGGATTCATTTGTTTCAGTATATTTTTCTACAATGACAGAGGAGGAAGAAATTCAGGAAGATAGGGAAGCAAGATTTTCTTCAGTCACAAAGGGAGCCGCCAGTGAGGTAGATTGCACAACAAGATTTTCTTCAGTAACCATAGATGAAACTAGCCAGGAGGATTGGAGAGAAGGATCTGTTTTGGTGATAGAGGGAGTATCCAATCAGGAGGATTGGAGTGTGGTTGTGATATAGGAGATAGAATAAATTCTAGAGTAGGAGACAAAGATACATTCAGATGATGGTGGATGGGATACCTCCCTCACTAATAGGAAGTGGTTTTTTTTGTAGCTTTAGTAGGTATTCCCACAAGAGGCCAAGGTTTCAAGCATGTGGTAATATTCATTGGAACCATATCATCCTTTGATTTCAGTGAAATCGACCCAAAATGAGGCTAGGGCCCCATGGAAAGTTGACAGACTTTGTGATGGGGTGTCACACCCACAAAGAGGAATAAAATATTCTAATTAATTGTTGAGTTTATAAGGGGTGCCTAAACTCACTCATTGGACTTGTATATAAAGGAGAGAGGTCATTGTGACATTTTCTCATGGTGGAAGAATGAAGTTAGCATAAGTGAGTCTACACTTTTGCTAGGTAGCTTGGTGTTTTTAGCAAAGGGAAATTATGAATGGTGGAAAATATGGCCTAGGGTTGAGGACTCTCTATTTTTTGTTATTGGCAGGGAAAAGAACACCACTAGTGTAGGAGAGAGAGACAACTATAGAAGGAATATATTGTATGAGTGGAGAAAATCATACGAAAGTGTTCATACAAGTTTTCATTAATGTACATAAGTTTCAGTGGTAACAATCATGTACCTATGAAGGTTGCAATGGGAATAGTAACGTATGTATGCGATTTGTAGTGGGAACATTTACATACATATGTAAAAGAGTTTTTTCTAGGTAGGTGTAGGTCTGTATAAGCTGACAGGAAACACCAGTAGGTCATACAAGTGGTCTGTAGTAGATTTGTGGGTAAAATATATTTCCATGGATATTGTTGAGGTTTGGTTTTCTAATTTGTATGGTTATTGGAGGACAAGGTTGTCCTCATATTTGGTAATATTTGTATTGGTTGAGAGGACAAGGTTTTCCTCATATCGGGTGATATTGTATTGGTTGGGAGGGCTAGTTTTTCCCTCAGAATATCTGAAGTTAACAAGGTTACAGAATTGAAATTTGTGTTGATGATTCATCTCTGATATTTTGTGTTTCCTCTGCATAGAATTTCAGTCAATAATTTTTAATCTAAAATTGTTCAGTGATAACAACTCGGGTTTTACTCCCCGGATGGGGTGACACGTCGAGAAAGGGAGCCACGTGGGAGCCAGTCGGGACATCCCCATTAATTTATCGACCGGCCGACGTCCCCTCACCATTCAATTCCACCATGAATCCTCGCGTTTTCATTAACCCGACGAGGCCTCTCGCTCGCGTGACTTGTACCAGTCTGGACAGCACAATTCAAGCGACCATTATAGCCATGGAGGTTTGGCTCTTGTTATTCTTCATAGCTTGGACTGTTGGAACAGAGAACCTACCGCTCTGGGTAGCTTTTACTCTCGCAGAACAGCATTATCACTGTCACCTCTCTGCGAACTTGAAGGTGCCAGCGACATATCATAGAATTCCCCAAGCGATAGGAAGCAGAACGAGCAATTGGCAATTTTATCAGACCTACATCATGCCAAGACTGCGTGGGACACCACACAGAGGAGCGGCATGGTACGCCGCGAAATCCAGGAGGAAGCGAAAGAAACAATTCGAGGCGGCCCTCGCCATGGCCACTCGACGGAGGAAAGCGCGGCCACGAACACCATCCATGGCGTACGTGGTCGAGGAGATTCCAGAAGGAGGCATTCCGGAGAGCATTCCGGAACACCTGCTGTTTACGGTACCTGAAAATTGGCACCCGCCTTCAGACTTTAACCAGGGACGATGGCCCTTATCCGTTGGCGATAAGACAACCCCTCAAGCTGGCAGCTCCGAAGCACCACTCCTGCCCTGCTATATCGAAGAGGAGATACCCCCCGACTCGCCCCAAAAAGCGGAGAAGGACATGCAAAAGGGCCACGACAAGGATTTCAATGAAGGAAGCGGTCAGGACCAGGCGCCCTCAACCAACTGGGACTATCTCAGTCTCATCTTTGAGATCAAAAGCCTGCTGGGAGATCAGAACTTTCGGCTCACAAGGATAGAACAACGACTGGACATGTACTTCGCAGCTCACTCCCGGACACACCCGAGGCGCCAATGCCCCATCTTTGCACGTGCATACGCCTTCCCAGCTGGATGGAAGATCACAGAGGACCAGCTCAGATGCGATGGATAGCAGGTTAATGGTAGTCCAGACTTGGTTTTGTTTTCCTATCTAGTTATTAGCATGGCTTTGAGCCCTCTAGTTCATAGACTGGTTAGAAAACTTATGATATTTAGTTGCATTTTCAACCCTGCACGTCCTGGTTTCCTCCGGGCGGGATGTGGCAGGGGAAAACTTGGATATTCTAAGACTAGGGTGACATCTGGCATGGGGTGTCCAGCTGTCCCGGTTTCCTATGTAGGCGGGACAACTGGCATCCCAAGCAGCTCTTTCTTTTTGTACATTTTGGCTAAAGTAATATAACAGGTCCCGCCTTTTTATTTACAAAAAAAAAACAACTAGGGTTTTACTGTTAGATCACTAGGAAGAAATTTTCAGATTTGAAAAATTAGTCATGTAGAGTTGAATGTGAAAATTGACACATTTTACTTTCTCCCATGACTTCCATTTTCCTCTATGGCCTCCTTATACTTTCTTGTTATGAACAACATATTCAATATCCTTTTCTTGCAAAGAATTGGTTAATCTACATGATGCTTACAAGGCCTGTCAAGGTTAATAACTTTCAACTTATTTTCTTATTCATTTTTTTTCATTTTTGGGTCCAGTGAATTCAAAAGGAATTACATGTATAGGGATTATCTGAACAAATTAAGGCCTTTCAATATGTGTGAAAACAAAATGAAGAAGACACCTATGTCATGGAATTAGAACAAAATGATATCAAATTGATGGTTCCCAAGAATATGTCCATATATGCTTCAGTTTTTGAATAGTTTTCAAGAGGTTGTTACTTTGCCTCCTTATCATTGCATATTCATTTACAACTGACAAAAAACCTTATTATTTAGGTAAAACCTTAAAATATTATTTCTATTACACTAGTTAAACTGAAAAAGTTAGGTAACAAAGTCAAAACCAATGACAAAAAACACTTCAATTTACAAGAGTTTTTGAGAAGACAAAGAAGCAAGGCTACTACCCTTCAAGATTATGTATGTACACATATGCCATCCATATGAAAATGAAAAATAACACTTCAATTTACACCTTATTTTAAGAAGACAAAGAATCAAGGCTACTACCCCTTCAATATTATGTATGTACACATACACCATTCATATGACTCGGGTATAAGATTTTAGGATCATGAATTATATTATTACAGATGTCATGTTAGCCACATATGTTTTTATTAAATGAGAGTTTGTACATGATAGTGTGTTAGTGTTTCGATGTAATGCTTTTATTTCTCTCTAATATAATATACACAAATATATTTTCTAGCAAGGACTTTCTTCCTTCAATTTGTCACTTTCTTCTTCACTCATACATTGGAGTTGTTGTTATTTAGGAGTTTAAATCATGATGGTTAAAAGAGCATATCTTTGGATCTTAAATCTTATTTGGAAATTATGTGTTTTGGGGACCTATTCTGGTTAACTATTCATTGAAGAATCTATTATGATTGTAGTTGATTTCTCATGAGGATTGGAGGTAGATAGTGCAAAGCCATGTAATTCATGAAGCTAGATGGATTACCACTTCCTGAGATACCATCTATTCCATATATCCTCAATCAAATAGATGTTCTTATCATGCTAGAGATAAAGTAAAGACAAAAACATAGGAAACAAAGTAATCCCTTGAAACAACGTTTTTGGCCTAGATGGCACATTTTTTTTACAGCGACGGTAAATCCATATTATGGATCCCACAATGCCCCACAAGATATACATAAAGCTTGAATGTTCGGGATAATAGAGAACAAGGAGAAGTGAGGCCAATAAAACCATTGGGCTTTGTTGCATGCTATTTTATATTGCTTGTATAAGACACATATTAATGGGTCAATAAACCATAGAACATTGTTGTGTTATTTTATATCAGTTTTATATGAACATGGTAATTAGTACCCACGTGACATTTCTATGTGCTATTTTTATATCGCTTGTATATGACACATGATAACTGGTTGGATGGGGTTAGGGAAAATTTTAGTGATAAACTTTTTTATTGGACTAATTTTCCATTTTTTATTTTAAAAATGATTCACCAATTTTCATTTTTTTCAAAAACAAAATTACATGAATTCTATAACATAAATTTTTTTTACTCAAAAATGGTCAAAATTTTATAGAAACTATTTAAAAGTCTTATAAATATGAATATTTTAAAAAATATATTTCTAAACATTTTATAGTTGACATTTTAAGAGTTAGTAAGATTTTTCAAAGTTTCTACATTTATAAAATAATTATGGGTCCTTAAAGTTTTCCCTAGACCAAGGAATTCAACCCAAGAAGTCTTTAACCCATTTGAAAAATAATATCAAGGTATTTTGACACAAACATGCTATGAATAATACTTTGGATATAAAAAATGAGGTCCTAAAACAAAAATAAAAAACACCTAGGTATATGTTAATTATGTGACTCCAATGATTCTCTAATCCAAAACCTTCTTATATTCTTTGATGGTCCCTACAAACAAAGTTTCTAAGAAATGCATACAAACTTAAAATTTCATGAGTATAATTATATTAAACCAGATTAAGAATAATGAGAACATCAACCAAATGTGAGAGTCTATCACCTTATAATATACCTTTCAGACAAATATTTGCAGTCTCATTAACAATTTCTTTGAAACCAAAATCAATATCATTGTTTTTATTTTAAGTATGGATTATTATACTTTCCTTAGCATAATGTGTAGGAGATCGATGTCAAGAACGAAAATTCTAGTTAATATTATATCAATCAAATTTGATGATTATGCCAATTTTATTATGTGTATCGTGCATTCTAAAGGACTTCGATGGTGCGTTTACCTATGTTTTGGATGTATTTGATGAGTAAATTACCTCGAGACAAACAATTTTCCTATCAAACGTTTTCCCTACTTATGACAACTAGAAACTTATAAATTAATTAATAACTAGCACATCTAGATTAATTAACAAATACCACATTATAAAAGCATGTG
The DNA here is from genome assembly GCA_010110895.2 of Picea sitchensis. Lineage (NCBI taxonomy): Eukaryota > Viridiplantae > Streptophyta > Pinopsida > Pinales > Pinaceae > Picea > Picea sitchensis. The sequence continues at coordinate 94,402 of SNQJ01S0014896.1, read as the reverse complement.
GGGAAACAAGAATAGCGAGGGAGTTGTACAATACTTTTTCCTATCTCTCTAGTTCCATCCAACACATTTTTTTTTCAAAGAAATAAAAAAGTTACAATACTCAAGGTTATGGGCCTAGCTTTTGTTAATACAATCTCAAGACCTTGATATCCAATGAAAGCATTGCATGTAGATAAAACTTGGCCACCTAAAATAACATGTTGGTGGTCTATACGGGGCTAGACTTCTAGTCCTATTGGATGCTTCTAGGTCTTGGGACATTAACATATTTCCTTACATATGAGGAAGATAGGTTCTTAGCCAATTAGAAGCAATTTTAGGTCATACTCCAAGTCGAAAAGGTGGTTTCAGCCTAAATAGTATTCACAAGAGGGTTAGTACCCCATATTGTCATCGTTGAGACCATAATAATGGGGTCATGTACATCCAAGTAACATTTAGCTCTAATCTCATACATAAAATTAAATACTATTCACAATTGCAATTTAAACTTGGAAAAGCTTCCATCCAACACATATTTACATATTCTCTTTTGTTTAAAATTAAGATATACTTTGAAATAGTTCTCATATAATCTGATTGTAAGATAAGTAAGCCAATTAAACCATAAAGGGTTGTATTCTCTCACATCCTGGCCACTATAAGTGTAATTTTAATGTTGGTTTGTATCTAGGCTACTTTGTTATAGAGTTTTTTTGAACTTTTGTAGGAACAATAAAAGTTAAAATTGAGTACTAATAGCCATTTGAGTTTTTTGTTTATATAGCTTGAGAAAACTACTTCTCATTGGATTTGGATTTTACCATGAAATGACTGCAATAAAAAGTTGGGGGAAGTCCATACATGCTACACTCTTTTATTATAAAATTAGTTTTCTAGTTGGGATGGTTGTCTAATCTTGCTTTTGGATAGGTTGAATTAAGTGAAACCTTATTTGGTTTTGTTACTTTTCTTGCTTATGGAATCACATGCATAGGAAATTTAGGGTTTTCTACAAAATTAATTTAAGTGGAAGGATTGAATTGGAGATTATTTCCAAAGATGCATTGGCTACCCTAACATGCCATAAATTTGAGCCTGTAGCTGTGGATCTATTGAATTTCTAGTAGGAAATTCCCTTTTAAGTAAGCACACATACAACTATTCATATAAGTAAGCATCACAAAAAGATAATGAGTCCATCACAATTAGTAGCTAACAAAAAAATAGAACTAGAACTTGCATAGTAACCACCATACACCAAGGCGTGTTTCACCTATTTACTTCTTTGCTCTCCATGGGAGTCATTCTATAAAGGGATTTATTGGGCATACTTGATCTTGGTATCAATATTGATTTGATGGGAAATACTTCTCATGGGAGGCATTCCACTAGCATGTCATTCAAAACAATCTCTTCAAACATTCTTAACAAATGTTGAATATCCATTAGCACATTTCCTTAGCTTCTTGGACTTTCTTCGACATTATGGCCAAAATTGTTTTTTTGTATATTTAATTCCCTCAAAAAATATTTGGCTAAACTCAAAATTACTTGATTGTTATTATTGTTAATAATTGTGCAGACATTATTATCCATCATTGTTAATTCCTTTTCTATCATAGGCTTAAATTTATAAAAAAAATTGTCCTTCTCAAATTCATATTTATTTTCCATGCCATCGTGGAAATTTTTTGTCTAATAATCATTATATTCCAAGAAGCATGTGACATGTGTCCATATCCACCTTATCACATAAGGCCCGCCACTAAAGTTTCTTATCTGAAAACATAGCAAGCATTGCTCTGTCATGGTGACTTGTTGACCTTTCTATAGCCATGAAACCCTATATGGATAGGGATGAGCGACGAAATTTAATTTTATCTTATCAATCACCTCAGTGACACCCTATTTTGTATATGTCCAACACCTATAATAATATTGCAACATCTACCCTAACCTTGCATTTAGTTTTAAAACCACTCTTCTTCCATTCAAGTTCCTCCATAGTCTTCTTCTCAAGATTGAGTAACACCCTTCTAAACATCATATTTTCACCTTATTCATTTTGAAGCACCACAACATTATCTAGAATGATTGATGCCTCCTCTTGCTACATGACATGAATCATGGCCTCATTTTTCCTTCCATGAATTTGTTTCTCCAAACATTTGGATGCCTTGTGTCCTACTCCACATTTGTACCAAATAATGAAATACTTCCCTTTACCTCTATTAGTGTTGTTTCTGCCTCTAGAAAATTAGTTGTTGGATGCATCATCCTCTGTACCATTGCTATATAGTCCTTTTGTATCATTCACTATTCCTTTTCCTTTAGGACCTCTTCCTTTGAAATTTTCTTGTAGTTTCCTAATCAAATTTTCCTCCACCTTGAAATAAAATTGATGCACTTCAACAATGGTGTGAAAATGATGGGTACTTATCTCATCTTGGATCTGAAACTTCAATCCATTAACATACATTGCAACCCTTTGGTACTATATTTATTTATGTTTTGATTTGAGAAAAAAATTGAATAATTATTCAATATACTCCTGGATAGATGTCTCCTTCTACTTCATTTGTTTTCTTGTTTGCATGAACTCTACTAGTAATCAATAGGTAATATTCTCTTCTTGATATTACTCACCATTTTCTTTTATATTTTAATCTTCTCCTACTACTTGTTGACTTTATCTTTTTGCCTATCATCCCACTAGGTTGTAACATGGCCTTTTAGTTTCATTATTACAAAACAAACTATATTTGGGTCTTGAAAATTTCATACTCAAAGTATCTCAAATGATTAATCAAGTGAAATGATTACTAATAGTTGTTGATCAAAATTTGGTCACCTTGATTTTTACTTCTTGGAATAATAAAAAAAATGGTATCAAAAGAAGGAAATTTTGAATGGTCGTCATTTCATGGCTTATCCCTAAGTCTTAGCTTTATCATGCATTTTAAAGATTAAAAATTTGAGCATGTATGCTCAATATATCCATGTTTTTGTCTAACCACCAAAAGAATTCTTCTTCCATGTGCAACAAAGCTATTTTTTGTTGGAACCACACTTATGTTCTTGGAATTATTGGAATGATTTTAATTTTATTTAAACTACAATACTCTACACTTAGTCCTACTCTACCTCTTATGTCCCTCTCACTTTACTCCCCCATATCCTCCTCACTTCACTCTTCCATACTTAGTTTTATTTTCATATTTTTCCTACACTCTTTACCACTCTACTCTACCACTCTTCCATACTTAGAATTTTTTTCACACTCCCTCTCCTCTCTTATAACTTTCCCTCACTCTTATATTCTATACTTTGAATTTTTTTTACACTCATTATCCCTCACCTCATCACTTCATTTCTTCCCCTCTCATGTTTCTCCATACTTTGAATTATTTCACACTCCTTATCCCTCCATTTCCCCTCCCCTTACTCCCTCTCCCTCTCTCTTCTTCTCTATACTTAGAAATTTCCATACTTCACTTATCTATCACTTATCTCTCCACTCCACCCCTCACACATCTGACCGATCCACTACATTTATCCATTTTATTGTATTTCATTACCTCCACTCCCTACTCTGCGGGTTCACCCTCACCTCCGATCATACCTTCACCTTCGACAACCCAAAAACCTACCATTACTACTCCTCTCACCTATGTCACTCCTACCTCCTTCCCCTCTCCTTCCATTTCCCTACTCCCCCTTCCTTAAGATATTTCCTAAGTTCATTTCCCTTTAATTATTAACCAATCATCTGACATGTACCCAAAAACCCACTATTACTCATCCTCTCTCCTATTTCACTCCTACCTCCTTCCCCTCTGATTCCATTTCCCTACTCCTCCTTCCTTCCCCATATTTCCTAAGTCCATTTCCTTTAATTATTAACCAATCACATGACAACATGTGGTAGACATGACAACTAATCACACCAAGATATGTGTTGTCGTATCATGCAATGACACATGGAAACCAATCATTTTATAACACATGGAAACTAATGACTGGGATATGACTCAGTGCTAACATGGAAAATGACTCAGTGATGACTCAATGCTTATTGGGCATTGACTGGGCACTTAGTGGATGTTGATTGGGCCATCAAAATATTTATTTAATTCATGAATTTTCCTAATGCTTGATTCTCCATAGTCTCCTTTTGTTCAACATAAAAGACATTATGAGATTTAATATATAAACATTACAATATTAATATCCACAATACTTGTGGGATTTGCATTTGTTTTCAAAAATGAGAATTTAAATGGAAGGCCAAGATTAACCCACAAAATTGATGAACAGTGTCTAAGTCTTTGACTTCCCAAGCTCGTATCTTTAGATTCGGGCATTGGTATTGTACAAATTATAGCTTGTTTGAAAATTAATTTGATGAGGAAGACGATGTAATAGATTTCAAGAGGTGAAATAGGCCATAATTCTCTCATAAATTGAAAGAATAGTCGGTTATGTTTGCATGACTTACTGGTAAATTTTCTTTGTACCTCAACTTCTTGAGCTTATAATGTGAGATCCAGAACTCCAAATTGCACTCAAGAAGACTAGTTGGAAAGATAAAATCATGAATATTGCATATAGAATAGTTTCCATGGCTGAAAGGTCCAATATATTGCTCAGAAAATTAAAACACAATCCACTTTTAAAAAGGAAGTGAATTAAAAAATTTCAAAATAAAATTTTATTAAAAAAAATTATTCAAGACAAAATGGGGCCCACTTCAAGGAACGAATTAAAATGATTTAATTTAATTAATGATAATTCAATAAATAATTTATTAAAGTGGTTACTCCAAGAAGAAAAATGTGTGGAAGTTCCTAGAAAGACCAAAACCCTAACTACTTCAAGAAAGCATTGGAAGCATATTTTAAAAGAGATAGAGAACCATCAAAGAAAGGGTTAGAGGGAAATCAAAAGATCAGAATAGAAAGGTTCAGCCATCAACATGTAGCCAAGATTTTGATCAGTAAATAGAGATCTCCAATTTTCTTTCTTCTTCTTCTTCTTATACACTTTTTTCTCAAGGCCTTATGCTTAAATTTATGAACTGAGCATAAGGTTGAGTTCTTTCTTGTATTCTTCCATTATTGTTTCTCTAAAGAGATCATAGAGTATTTTATAGCCATATGTGTGACTGATAAATGTAAGCCGAGATTTTATAAATGATTCATGGAGGTTTAGTCCTTGCATTTGGCAAGATTCATTTCCAAGCATTTGTCAATTGGTTTGTTGAAATGCTTTGTATTATTGACTATCTTTTATGAAACTCCACAAAGGACTACTTCAGGAAGTAATTTCAATGATTTCTCAAACTATGTGTATATGAGCATGAGATTTTTGAAGTGCATATATCATATTAACTTATGTTTTAAATGCAATACTCTTTTAAATTTCTCTAAAATGATCAATATAATTTCATTATTTTTCTTGTAAGAAGATATGGTTGCATCTTATGTTTTCATGAATTTCAGAGGGTTGTAATAATGAAGCTGTACGTATATATATTTTGATGTCGAATTATTTCTTCATATTTTTATTGTTAAGAAGTGGTTTGGTCCATTCAAGAATAAATATGGTTATCAAGAACCATTTCATAAATAAAATAAAGCAATAAAGACTTGGTTTCTGTTGTCTAGCATTCTCCCATTTGACAACCCAATCCAAGGATATCGATGCATATCTTTCATACTATTATAGAGGAGTACCACCTCTATAAAAATGTAGAGGGATTTTATCCTTGTGAGGTTGTTGTTTGGATATTGACCAATCTAAACTTCAACATTTTTGGCAACTCCACTGGGGAACGGTTTGTTTTCGAGATATATGAGGCTTTGTTTCAAATGTTATTGAGGAACCAGAGTCTCCATGGTTCAAAGTTTCGAAAATAATATTCAAAGAATACTACAACTTGTTCTAGATGCATGGGATTTATAAAGATATTATCGAAAGGTATTTGAACGACCTCAAAAAGAGCCAAGGACCATCCAATATTCGAGAGGATGAATTATGTGGAGATTCCATTGAAAGAACTCTTGAAATCCCTGTAAAATCCATCAAAAAGATTCAAGAATCTCAAGAAGATCTATATTATGAATCTTATGAAGAATTTATTTCATGTCATGGTGCTCCTTTACCTTCTCCACCAAGCCCATCAATGGATTTAAAAGATGTATCAAAAGGAAGAGGTACTCAAAGAAGGAGGAAGCTGCAAAGAAGCCCTTTAAATCTACCAGAAGTAGATTTTCAAATGCATGATATTCCTATTGAAAAAAATTCCACATTCTTTGGGAATACTTAGGAGGATGAAAAGTAGACTTCTTTTTATTCAAAAACACGTGTGTTGTTTTCAATCTCTCTAAATACAATGTTACATGTCGATTATTTGCAAAAAATATCCATGGGGATGCTCGTGAATGGCTCTATTCATTGCTACCTGGGACCATTACTAGCTGAGATGTGTTGGAAACTTCATTTTCTAAAACGTTTTCCCACCCGCCCTCTCCCATATTGACACAATACAATGAATATTTCAGCCTTTCATATACTCCATATGAAGATCTTTCGAGAAACAATATTGAAAATGAAATTGACGAGCCTCCACAAATTTCACAAGAAGATTTCAGCCAACACACTCATGTGGATAATGTTGCAACAAATGATAAAAAATCACAAGAATGTTGGTAGCAAGAAGAATTGGTGGAAGAAAATAATCTTGAGAATAATGATGGTCAAGATTGTCATTGCATGAAGGAAGAATTCGTTCAGGGCATTGCCAATGAATCAAGAATCTCAGATGGGATTAAGGAGAAAGATGAAAGTGTTTTTGAATTGGAAACTTCTCATCCAACCAAATATAGTAGCATTCTTGAGAAACCAAGAATTTATTTTATTGAATCGTGGTTCCAAAGTTTTGTTGGCCAAGTAATCAAATCAGATTGCAAGCACATCTTGCTCAATTTCACTTTAGTATACTTTTGGCATGCTCTTTGTTATCACTAAAAAATCATCCGCAACATTGCACGCAAATGGTTAAGGAAACACATCAATGCCACCAGCAATTAGTCCACTTACAACACTTAAATGCATTCAAAAGGGAAAAAAAATATACAATTGGGTAAAAAATTGACATACGCAGATTCACCAAAGGAAGCTCGCACATAGTGTGCAGTGTGCATAGGCCAACACAACCCACAGAGCGCACATTACACCAATTGCGTGATTGTTTAGGAGAAAATATGCACACTTCTATGAACAACGCATTTATTGATCTTGTCGTCCCCTCAACCACTTATCAACCAACCCCCAACACGATTTGACCCTCATATCTGAGTGAAATCTGAATGGGGGGTTGGTCAAGGACTAGAGGGTGCCCTAAAAGACCCCTTGTTCACACTATGAACCAATTACAATTTTCCATGTATGAATGCTATAAATAAGAGCCATGGGTGCACTAAGAAACCAAGATCTTCATAGTATTGTTATGATGCAAGAATTTTCCCCTGAGAATCCTCTTTTCTCTTTGGAGCCTTCAAGCATCATTGCAATAGGCCATTCCACTCACCTCTTGAGGGAATAGGAATTGTTGTTCTTCACCATTTTCCATTTCTTCCATTGTATGAAGAGATCTCCATTAGAGAACTCAAGATCCCTCCCAAGGAGGAAGAGGGGACTCATAAGTCCCTATTTTTCTCTATGGTGTTTTGCCTACTAATCTATTGATCCATTCATAGAATTATGTTGGTCATTGGTTGATTTTCATGGTTCTAAGTTTCTCATGCTTTCTAACATTTATTTCTTAGTTGTTTTAGTTTTATTTCTTTGTTTATACATGTGTTTGGCTTGTTTAACCCACTCACAAACTTTTTTCTTGTCTAGCAAGCTCATCTAGACATGCAAGTGTTGTTGTTTTTCTCACCCAAGTGACAAAACCAACACACTATTCTTAATGCCTTGATAGTATCCACGATATGTTCCCCAGTTATGGAGCTCATTCCAAAGATTAGTTGTATGTTTGAATGGCTCCATTAGAAATCTACCTATACTTTAAAATTGTCCCTTTCCTCCAAGTAGGATATGGTAGGTGTATCTTGTCTGTACATAATTTGTTTCTTCAGTCAATTTTTTTTGCAATAAAGCAGTTTCTAAGTGGAGGTGATATTTGAAGATAACTCCATAGAGGAAGAATTAAAAGAATTTATTTTGAATATGACTCCATATCCCAATGGAGAAGGAAGTTGGTCTTCAGATTCTGGTGTTATCAGCAACCCAGAGGGGATCATTGTTCCATAGTTGGAGCCAATTGTTGATCAAAATTGGGTCATCTTGATTTCTTGCTCTTGGAATAATAATAAATATTGTATCAGAAGAAGGAAAATTTGAATGATCATCAGTTCATGACATGGCCCTCAATCTCAAATTTGTCACACAATTTACAAATTAAAAATCCAAGTTTGTATGCTCAATATATCCAGGTTTTTATCTAACCTCCCAAAGAGAGCTTCTTCCATGTGCAACACATGTATTTTTTTGTTGGAACCACACTTATGTTCTTGGAAATTTGTGGAACCATGATTATTGTATTGAAGCCATTTTTATTTTCTTGGAACTACAATACTCTACACTTAGTCTTACTTTACCTCTTATCCCCCTCTCACTTCACTCCCCCATATCCTCCTCAATTCACTCTTCCATACTTAGTTTTATTTTCATATTTTTCCTACACTCTTTACCACTCTACTCTACCACTGTTCCATACTTATAAATTTGTTCACACTCCCTCTCCTCTCTTATAACATCCCCTCACTCTTCTCTTCTATACTCTAAATTTTTTTTACACTCCTTATCCCACACCTCATCACTTCATTTATTCCCCTCTCATGTTTCTCCATACTTATAATTATTTCACACTCCTTATCCCTCAATTTCCCCTCCCCTTACTCCCTCTCCCTCTCTCTTCTTCTCTATACTTATAATTTTTTGTACTTCTCTTATCTCCCACTTATATCTCCACTCCATCCCTCACACATTTGACCGATCCACTACACTTAGCCATTTTCTTGTATGTCGTTACCTCTATTTTCTAATATGTGGGTTCTCTCTACTCCACGAGTTCACCCTCACCTCTAATCCATACCCTCACCTCCGATAACCTGACAATCTGCCATTACTCCTCCTCTCTCCTAAGTCACTACTAACTCCTTCCCCTCTCATTCCATTTCCCTACTCCCCCTTCCTTAACATATTTCCTAAGTCCCTTTCCCTTTAATTATTAACCAATCACACCATGAGATATGGCAGACATGGCAACTAATCACACCAAGATATGTGGTGTTTGATCATGCAATGACACATTGAAACCAATCATTTTATGACATGTGGTAAATAATGATTAGGATATGACTCAGTGATGACATGGTCGATGACTCAGTGATGACTCAATTCTTACTAAGTTTTGATTGGGCACTTAGTGGATGTTGACTGGGACATCAAAATATTTATTTAATTCATGAATTTTCCTAAGGATCAAGTCTCCTTAGTATCTATAGTCTCCTTTTGTTCCACATAAAATAAATTGTGAGATTTACTATATAAACATGACAATATCAATCTCCACAATGCATGTGGGATTTGTTTTTTTTTTTTAAATACGAATTTAAATGGAAGGCCAAGATTGACCCAAGAAATTGATCAACAATCGTTGAGTCTCTGAATTCCCAAGATCGTATCTTGAGATCTGGGCACCGGTTTTGGACAAATTATACCTCATTGGAAACTTAATTCGATGAGGAAGATGATGGAATAAGTTTAAACATGTGAAATTTTTCATAATTCTCTAATAAATTGAAATAATAGTCAGTTATGTTTGCATGACTTACTAGTAAATCTGCTCGGTACCTCAACTTCCCAAGCCTATAACTGGAGATACAGAACTCTGAATTGCACTCAAGAAAACTCGTTGGAAATATGGAATGATGAGGACTTAATATAGAATGGTTTCCATGGATGAAAGGTCAAATATATTTCTCATAAAATTAAAACACGGTCCGCTTTTAAAAATTCAATCAATTAAAAAGTTTCATAACAAAAATTTATTAAAAAACTTTTATTAAAGACGAAATGGGCCCCACTTCAAGGCACAGATTCCAATGACTTAATTGCATTAATGATTATTCAATAAAGAGTTTATTAAAGTGGTTACTCAAAGAACAAAAGTGTGTGGAAGTTTCTAGAAAGACCAAAACCATAACTACAACAAGAAAGCATTAGAAGCATATTTTAAAAGAGATAGAGAACCATCAAAAAAAGGGTTAGAGGGAAATAAGAAGATCAAAATAGAAAGGTCTAGCCATCAACATGAAACCAAGCTTCTGATAATCAAACAAAGATCTCCAATTTTCTTGCTTCTTCCTATTCTACAATTTTTTCTCAATGTCTTATGCTTAAATTTATGAACTGAACATAAGGTTGAGTTTTGAGTGTCTTCATTGTATTCTTCCAAGATTGTTTCTCTTTAAGATCATGGAGTATTTTACATCCATATGTGTGACTTATAAATGTAAGCCATGATTGTATAAATGATTCATGGAGGTTTAGTGTTACACGTCGAAATTGCTCAGATGGATAAGTGTCGCATTGTCCCTATCAACTGTTGTAAGTGTCGCATCTTCCCTTCAGCTTTTGCAAGTGTCGCAAGCTGATCACTAGTGTCGCAAACGATGTTCAAACATGATTCCATGATAACGACACTAAGGAAGCACTTATGACATCTCACATGACTGATTTCAAGGAGGAGAACTGGTTTACTGGGATCGAATGACTCTTGACACCTGAAAGGAGTCCTGAAACTAAGGTTTGGAGAGGGAACGCTCCCCTAATTTAGCTGCAGAAGCGCTGGCGCTCCCCTATAATGTCTTAGGGAGCGTTATAATGCTACCCAGACCCTTTTGGAGGAGCTCTGCTCATCTTAAGAGCGCTGGCGCTTCCCTAAGGCCTGCCAAGGAGCGCTACAATGCTCTGAGACCCCTTCTAAAGGAGCACTCCCTAATCTGGGTCAGTTGTTAGCCCGTTGAGAAGAATAAGGGGAGGAACATTCGAGATTAGGAGGCTATTGTGCTCAAATTCTTGTTTTCATCAACAGATCCCTGATCTATGGAGAAAGTTCCCAACTAGTTCTAAACATAACTCAAGAGGTTAGGCTCCTCCCAACCTACATAAACAGGCTCTATGATGGTGGAAAGGGGGGAAGAGTTGAACATGTGAAACTTATGATCTTGGAGGAAATTTACAGTCAGCCAAAGGAGAGTGATTAGTGAAGTTGTTGTTATCCAGGTCGTGGATCTTTCAGGCAAGGGTTAGACGAA